>JASPKZ010008888.1:620000-832500 GCA_030220185.1 Diploptera punctata
TTGTCTAAACTAAAACATGTTGTGTAAAAGGAACAGTGATCGCGATCAAAAACTAAACGAAAGAGTCAGAAGAGTTCTGAAGAGGATTTTGTCACAAAATCATTAAATCACTGCAGATAAAGTGATTGCAAAATTAAAACCATAGTTGTGAGGAAAGAGTTGCAAAAATTAGATAGCCTATTTATGACAGAGCAACAATTAGTAAACTACTGATCACACAGAGGAAACAATAATGAAAACAGTGATATTATGTACATAGATCATGGGCAGCTGATGATTGCTAAAATGTAATATGATCTGATGAGTCAACGTTCACACATTTCCCTACTGCTGGTACGATATATGTTTGGAGAACACCGAAAGAAGCTTACAACACAAGCAGTTTAGTAACTACAGTTAAACATTGTGGGGAATAAATAATTAAGTAGGGATATCATCGTATTCTGCACATAATTTTGCCAGAGTGAATGGTAAGGAGGGCATTAAGGATATTATGTTCACTCAATCGTCACATACATTGTTTCTGTAAGGTACCGGTAATCTTTATTTAAATAAATACAACGTCCCTACTTACATTGTGGTTGTGTTAAAGACTGGTTTGAAAAGCATGAAGGAGAGGTTAGACATCTATCATGAGCAGCTCAATCTCCAGATCTAAATATTATTGAGGCAAAGGGGTGGAGTTGGAAACTAGGTTACAGACAAGATTTCAACCTTCTTCGTCTCTTAAAGACAGAAGATTATCAATGAATAATGGCACAAGATAGCCATAGAATTCATTCATTAAGTTGTATGAATTATTTTCAAGAAGAATTGCAGCTGTTTTAATGAAGATTTGAAGGTATTTCCGTTATTTAGTCTAAGCCCTATAAGTGATCCATACTAGCTTATTCAATTCACTCCCTCCGTCTCCCTCTCTCTTAATTCGAATTTATTTTTAGGTATGTACTATTACGTGCATTAAAATATCCCGGACCTTACATGGACACGATTTACAGGAGAGTATTTTTAACTCAGAGTCATATAGGCTACATCCTTTTTCACCACACGAGGACACAGAGAGCCTTCCCAAATTACTGATCTTGATCTGCATAATTGCCGTACAATGTTCTAGATAACAAGAACATTTAGAACAAGACACACAATTCATTTGAAATGTTTATGAGTATGTCAATATTTTCTCCATCTTTTGTTGCTATTCAGCTCAGGTTCATCCTTTTTGCCTTTCTTATCTCCTTGTCATGACGTCATTCCTTTCATCACTGCCTACTCAAAGGACCGCGGGAGCTAGTCTATTTAGCCTAGCGCACACATTACACGTTTAACAATCTGTTTTTGTTTGAGAAGGTCAGGGAGCCATTTTGACTTCTTGGACTTTTATTTATTTTTTTAAGCTGTGCCTCGACAGAAAAGCACGTTATGTTGGAATGTTCGACGTCGTATAATCTGTTAAGTATGATTGCGTCTTTGATGTATTTATGGTTGATTTTTATGTTTCTTAATCTGTTCAAAACTAAATTATTGTTTTCATGATTCATACACAGTTTTTTAAAATAATTATATATATATATATATATATATATATATATATATATATATATATATATATATATATATACTCTATTTCGTTAATGTTTAATGTATTTATTCAATTATATTATTATTTAGAACCCGTGGTTGTCGTTTACAGACCGATTAGTTAATATGCATCCTTTGAATATTAGATTAGTCAGGTGTATGATCCCGAGATCCATGATTGTACTTAGGTCCGACCTAGATTATGCTTTTATTTGTCTTCGCATTAACAGTCTAACAAAGCATAACAATCAATAAACCATAAATGCACAAAATACGCAATCATATTTAAGAGAACATACGGCGTCAACTATCCCAACTTAACGGTCAAAGGAGTCAAAATGGCTCCACGACGTTCTCAAGCAAAAACTTAGTAAAGACTATTAAATCTGTAATGTGTGCGCTGGGCTAAATAGACTTGCTTCCGCGGTCCTTTGGATAGATAGTGACGAAAGGAAAGATGTCATGACAAGGAGATAGGAAAGGCAAAGAGGAAGAAGCTGAGCTGAGAAGCAACAAAATATATAGAAAATATTAACATACACAGTTCACATTCACACATACATTTTTATTAAACAATACAAAATATAATTATTGGTGAATATGATGGCCAGTTCAAGAACTATTTGAATCTTAAAATTTTCTGACAATTGTCTTACGGGTGAGGAAAACCTCTGAAAAAAAACTTCACCGAAGAAACTCGTTTCGACCAGAGATCGAACTCGGTCCACTATGTCGAACCACCGAAGTTATTCCTATTGATAGCAGCGGACATAATTTATTTTCCTTTCAGCATGATAACTATCGTTAGCATATGCTATTTTGAATTTCAAAACACAGGTCGTAGGTATGACTTGACGCGAAATTTGATGGAACTGGGTATTGCTATTGTTATTTTATCTGCATGTTTTGTAGAGTTTGGCATTTTTAATCAACATGAGAATTCAGAAAATTTATCAGATAATACTTCGAGTTTATTAACATGTTCAGCAATGGAATTTGTAATATATTTTAACGTGCGGCACACTTATCGTTTTCCAATGAAACAGGGTGGAAATAATTCCTTATTGGGGGAAAAAAAAAGAGACAAAATATTTCCAATTATTTTACAATGTGATACCTATGGATTTTTTTATATTAATTTAAATAACTTCGAACCCAGATAGAACATAGACATTTTTATTTCGGTTGAGTCTGAAACGAGATACACGCAGCCTCATGAGAACAACTCAGAAGTTACTTGACATGAGAATAATCAAAATCCGTTTAAGAAAACTGTAACTAACTTGTGAGTTACTTCTAATTAACTGTCTGACTCCGTATACCGTCTTCTGCTACAAAAAGACAGGAACCGTTGCAGTCGGCCTTGCCTCTTCGGAATTATGCCGCGGATTTTATTATAAGTACAGATATATTAACATTTTATTTCACCTACACATGATTAATTAATCTGGAATTAGTTTAGGCCTTGGAACCCAAATGTGCAGCTTCCTTCGGAAGGGAAGTAAAAAAAATTGATTACGGATATATCTAAACATGAAATGTCCTGTCTATAAAAACTCAGAAACTGGTGTCACTATTATAACGAAGTAGAAATCGCTAATATTAAATCCTGTGAACCATGAAAACAACTATGTCATATGAATTGCATACACAGCTAATCATAATATTTTTATTTTATTTTTATGTATCGATGCTTTAACATCTAAGGTTACATCGCATCACTATTAATAATATTTGCTTATACTCAGAATAGCCTACAGTGAATTTATATTGTTGCGTTTGTCATGCGTTTGTGTAAATCATCAATTAAATTTGTAATATAATAAAATTCCAACTCAACGTTTGCCTTATGACTAAGGAAAATCAGCAAAAAAAGAGCACAGTCAGTTTGGTAGCACCGGGGTCTGAAAACGGGACCTCTCGAATTTGAATTTCAAACGTTACTGCCAAGGCTAATACTCCAGGTATAGTTTTTTTTAAGAGCCTGTAAATATATACATGCAGGCGAGAGGTTCCAAGGAAGACCAAGAAGGCGGTGGAATCAAGAACTGGAAAAGGCCAGAAGACCCTTGCCGAACCGTTGATGATAATGATGATATTCCGCGTTTTATCTCAATAGTATGTACTTAGTATCATTGTGAAAAATCGAAAATTACACCCGCTAGAGCAATTTTTAAATTTTAGTTTCAGGCGAACTCCTAGTCCTAATGGTCAGAGTTTGTTGGTTAATGAATCAGATATATATTTTATTAATTTATTACTATAAGCCGAGTTTGGATCCAAAAAAAAATAGAAATTATGGTCGTTAGAGAATTACACACTAGCGCGCATATATGTGTGTGTGTGTGCATCACGGCTATTTTCCGCGACTAGTTAATTCCTTTGGAAGTCGCTAAAAACTGCTTGAGTTGGTATTCTAAATCATGTTTAATAGTCTAATATATTTAATGTTGGCTGTTAAAAACTTAATTCATGTTTTTCTATATTACTAGGCTATTTTATATTCAAGTTATAAGTTACAGTATTTAGAAATATTTGAGCTGTTTTAGCAGAATTTAGTGCAAAAACATACATTCGTCACTTACTTAAACGTGAAAAACTGAATTATTTTATACTCCTTAAGTGATTATTCTGATTATCACCAAATATACGTTGTCCTCAACTACAGTAAGTCAATTTATTTTTGAATTATTTTATTTAAAAGTATTTTATAATTTTTCGCTATTTTTTGGAGAGAAGAAATTTTACGTATTTTTTTCTTAATTTAGAAAGTTTTTTTATTTAAGCTTTCTGTTTTTTTCGAACAAGGCAACAAACATACTTCAGGAAACCAGCATACCTGCAGCAAAAGCTATTATTCCATTTTTTTTAAGTATCTGCATTATAGACTTGCCCCGCATACTCTGAAGTTGGTGTTATAAAAGAACATTACGTAATCAGTTTTCTGATAGTTTTGAAATTCACAATGGATTAAAGCAAGGATTTAATTTTGCATTAGAACATGGCATCGAATCTTTAGAGGCTGATATGGTGTTAATAAGCTGTTAGTTTATTCTGAATATGTAGTATTATCAGGCGACAGCGAGGAGATACTAGGGACCAACATGCACATTCTATTTAGTATATCTAAGAAGTTGGGACTGAAGTAAACATCAATATAACTAAATATATGGCCACACATAGAAATAAATGATATAATGGAAATGGATAGTTAATGACAATTGAGAGAAATTTTGAAGAAGTGGCTGAATCTAAATACCTAGGAACAATAATTACAAACAAGAATAATATGCAGAGATGAATTAAACAAAAGCTTTATTCAGAAAATGCAGATATTATGCATTATGCATTACAGGGATTCTTATCGCCTCGACTTAAAAAAAAAAACTGAAAATATATAAAACTGTTATTCTCCTAGTTATATTATATGGATGCGAAACATGGACTCTTACTATAAGAGATGAAAAAAAATACGAGTATTTGATAATAAAGTTCTTAGGAAAATTATGGGACTAAGGAAACATGAACATACAGGTGAATGAAGAAGACTCACAACATTGAGCTGCATGATCTCTAGAAAAAACAGATATAATAAGAATACTTAAGTCTCATAGCCTAAGATGGGTAGGACATGTGGAATAAATGGGGAATTAAAGAGGAGCATCGAAAATCCTTTTAGGAAAACCAGAGAGAAAGCACCTCAGTAGGCAGACCAAGAATAATAATAATAGCTTTATTTTACCTGGCAGAGTTAAGGTCTTAAGGCCTTGTCTACCACTCAACCAGCAAATAATCTTTAGATTCCTTCGAACTACACATTTGATAATTGCGTGTTCAGTAATTGTGTTTTATTAATATTGATTTTACGTAGTTGTTCCTAAAAATAATTAATAGCCTGTAATGTTCGTTATAATATACAGTTTGATGTGATAATATGATCTAGTTACAGTGAATGAACAAAATAATCATAACCAATCATTTCTCATTTGTTTTCAAACATCGCCATTTACATTAAATATATAAATATTTTAAAATAACCATATTCAAATAATGATTTTTGAGTAAACAGCTTCATTTTATTCGTCAAATAGTCCTAACAAATGTCACTCTTGGTTTCCAAATCCTCTAGATAAATTGCAAATCACTCGTGGCATTACTTATGATAGTGCAATTGAATGAATGAATTTTTAAATGTGTTGTAATTTAAATTACATTTATACAATGTATTATGAAATTTAATTAAGAAAAATGTATAGCCTATTGAAGTCTGTGAATATATTAAAATTAAATTGAAGCGTACAATAGAAACTTCCGAAGATTTTCAAATTAAAATGACTGTTTTTTACTAGTAAAGACTTATACAAAAAAAATCTTCCACTTCAACAGAAACTATTGGAGTATACTGAAATCCTGAACGGCTCCTGGAATTTAATTCATTATCAGCAAGAGAAAAATTGCCTGAGGGAAAAAAATGACAGCTGTAGTTCATACTCATGCACTAGCACTATCGAGCCCTTAGGAACATGACCGCGCGAATATAAGCTCTCCATACATCCTGTCCTCGCCTAATGTTTTCCAATCATCTGTGTATAATCTAATTCCCTCAATTCACTGTTAATGTTATTCAGAATAAGGTGGGAGAATAACATTAACAGTGAATTGAGGGAATTAGATTATACACAGATGATTGGAAAACATTAGGCGAGGACAGGATGTATGGAGAGCTTATATTCGCGCGGTCATGTTCCTAAGGGCTCGATAGTGCTAGTGCATGAGTATGAACTACAGCTGTCATTTTTTTCCCTCAGGCAATTTTTCTCTTGCTGATAATGAATTAAATTCCAGGAGCCGTTCAGGATTTCAGTATACTCCAATAGTTTCTGTTGAAGTGGAAGATTTTTTTTGTATAAGTCTTTACTAGTAAAAAACAGTCATTTTAATTTGAAAATCTTCGGAAGTTTCTATTGTACGCTTCAATTTAATTTTAATATATTCACAGACTTCAATAGGCTATACATTTTTCTTAATTAAATTTCATAATACATTGTATAAATGTAATTTAAATTACAACACATTTAAAAATTCATTCATTCAATTGCACTATCATAAGTAAATGCCACGAGTGATTTGCAATTTATCTAGAGGATTTGGAAACCAAGAGTGACATTTGTTAGGACTATTTGACGAATAAAATGAAGCTGTTTACTCAAAAATCATTATTTGAATATGGTTATTTTAAAATATTTATATATTTAATGTAAATGGCGATGTTTGAAAACAAATGAGAAATGATTGGTTATGATTATTTTGTTCATTCACTGTAACTAGATCATATTATCACATCAAACTGTATATTATAACGAACATTACAGGCTATTAATTATTTTTAGGAACAACTACGTAAAATCAATATTAATAAAACACAATTACTGAACACGCAATTATCAAATGTGTAGTTCGAAGGAATCTAAAGATTATATTTGCTATATTCTACATAGGTCTATTGGTTCGAGAGTCAGTCACTGCAAAATAATGCTCTGGCCTGTTCAGAATATAAAGAAAGGAGGAGCTTTCTTTAATATGGTAAACAGAAGTAGATAAATATCGAGGTGAAACACGACTGTGATTGGCTGTAAAACAAAATTCATTGAAACGTGATTGGTCATTGACTCCCATTTTGGGGCATGAGTTAAATAGCCAATAAAAAATTCTGTCATAATTATAATAAATCATATTTTGCAGTATAGTTTGGTCATTTGTTAGTGTTTGTACGTTATAAATCCATTTTCATGATTATGAATTTGACGGCGTTATGCATCAACAGGCTATTCGCTATTATATAGGCTAAGTTTCGAGAAAAATACGTTTAAAGCTTAGGCCTAAGTTAATTTTCACTATTTATTGTAGCTAACAATACTGGATATTGCAAGTTATTTTCCTTGAATGACAGTTATGCAATAACAAACTAATAGCGGGAACATTTGGCGCTTAGCTGCATGATGCAAAATTTAGATTAGCATTTATGAAGATCTGGTTTCATACCCACTCGTTGCATAACACAGAATCTC
Organism: Diploptera punctata; assembly: GCA_030220185.1. Taxonomy (NCBI): domain Eukaryota; kingdom Metazoa; phylum Arthropoda; class Insecta; order Blattodea; family Blaberidae; genus Diploptera; species Diploptera punctata. The sequence continues at coordinate 627,647 of JASPKZ010008888.1, forward strand.
TAATAGGACTGATGGCGTTTATATATTTCTTTAATAATAAGGCTATATATAAAGAATTGGCACTAAAAGTCCGCGTAACTTACTTCATGAGTCAGTTCAACAAATGGTATCAAAATAGCCTATATTTTTCAAAATGACGCTTAGCCGGTTGATGCATAACATCGTCCCATTGGGAATGGGAATATATTGAAGATTAATAATAATAGGGGGAAAAGAGCAACAATCTTTTTTAAATCGTACACAAAATTAGCGCCAAGTTCAGCCATAAGTATTGTCAGCTCAGAAATATATAAGAGGAAAGCATCTAATCAGTCTCTAAATGATGAACTAAATCTAATTAATAAATATACTCGCGCCCACTTGTTGAAGTATCGAAAACAGAGAATAGATTTGTTATAATTTTCAGTTTATTGCTTTAGAACTTATGTATTATTAATTGCCAAACCTTGTAACAACGATTTTTAAATCGTCACGACCTCCACGTACAATGATTAGGATTTTAAAATTATTTACAATAGATAATGTATAGATTATTTTATTAAGTACTAGCTAATACCCGGCGTGCGCTGCTACGCCTAAATAAATGAAAATTAATGTGCTTTTATGTTTAGTTGAATACAAAAAAGGAAAAATAAAATATACATTTATATTTACAGATACCCCGTGATGATTACCCGGCGTTGCGTTGCCCGGGAATCTACTTATCTCGATCTTCTTGGCATAAATTAGCTAAAAGAAAAAAATTGTTAATGTGAGTTATCTGTAAAAGAATTTCCGCCATGTGCTGCTATGCTTGTACATCAATCTATGTACTTGTCTCGATTTTCTTGGCATCAATGAAAGACAAAAATGGTTATTGTGAGTTATCCGTAAAACAAAAACATATGCTGTCGCGGACTTTTTTGTAGAGCTTTTTGAGATATTCAATTTTATGTACATTAATTTTGTGTATTTGTTATGGTTTAGGAAGCGTAAGCCATTTAGAGTTTATTTTTTCACGTTTTCACCTACAAAGGACGATTTTTAAGGGTGTAGGAGTTGAGTATCACAAATCTCTTATAGCCTATGTTCATCCCGGGAATCGTCTGAACATTTTGCTAAAAGTCCCATCACAATCGGATCAACGGTATGGCCGCGCATAAATTACGAACGAACGAACAAACAAACAAACAAACAAACAAACAAACAAATATTCATTTTTATATAGTCGATTTAAATATCATACTTTAGTGTTACTGAATTGTATAATCAGATTAATTCATTTAATTGTCTTCAAAAATAAAAATAAAATCAACTTAGTCTAGTACTGGTAGAAATTACTGTCAATATTAAAACGAGAAGAAAATACCAAATGTATTGAATAAAACAACACAGTTATGAACATGTACAGTAAAAAGAAATTATAAAACAATCTGTCACATAGAAGCTGCGTAAATTAAACGAATTCCTCATCAAATCGAATTTATGATCTGATTTTGCTACTTAATTAAATTTAACTTTCTTTTGCTAATGAAATCGTTGCATGCAGATTCTTTATGAGGAAAATATTGCGGCAATAGAAATATATTCAAAGTTTGTGTTCCAGATCAAACCTCTTCTCCTAATAGTCAGATTTGTTGATTTATGGATTTTTTTATTTTGATTATCAAATCCTACTAAATGTATCAAGTTTCGTTGCGAGAAAACAAAATTTGCTACCCCTGGAGCGTTTTTATACTCCCGTGTTATTTTGAGACAATTCTACATCTTTGGTCATATCGCGGATTATATTTGGATTATATCGGTAGACTCTCTAGGCTACGTATATTATTTTGTACATTGTGTATTGACTGTCTATTAATGCGTATTTATACTTCTTGAGTACAATCACTGAGCATTAATCTTAAATGAAATATGAAAATATGATTAGCCATGAAATGGGTCGTGGTAATGAAATTCCAACCTAGCATTTATCTTGACAACTGATGAATATCTCAAAAGAGCTAAGCCAGTTGGTCTGGCCTGGGATAGAATTCTGAACCTCCGAATACGAGACTCTAATGCTTGTTCAGGGTTAGAGCGTTAAAAACGTTCTCGCATTAAAATTTTAGTTTTTAAGGTAACCACCAGTCCTAATGCTCCGATGTTGCCGATTAACGGACTCTTATCTTATATTTCTCATTCAAATGTTACAATGTCGAGTTTCGTTATAAAAAATACATGGCGGTCGATACATATATTTTTAAATTCTGTTTTCAGGTAAATCTCTACTTCTAGAGGTACGATTTATCTTATTTCTGCATAATGTCTTGCCTGTTTTGATTCCCTGGGGGTCCGTTTATCGGGCCCCAGCTGTGCTCACAACAGCAACAGGGGGGGTCCCCGGGTGGCGGATAGGGGAACGGTCGGTGGTTTGCTTGCACTCCTCCCGGCTAGGTCCAGACCGGACCCGCGGGCCATTTGTGAGGTCGTCAGGACTCGAGCGACCTGATGCACTACATAGCTCGTGCTGCGCCCACTTCAGCAGCAAATCGCGTCCCCTCGGTGGCATAGTGGGGAAAAGGTCGGTGGATCTGCTAGTCAGTCCTTCCTTCCAAGTCCGATGGACTCGCGGACCATAAGTGGGGTCAACAGGAGACGAGCGCCCTGTTGTACTAAAGCTCAAATATCCCGGCCCACAGTGGGATCAGCGGCCGTCGTGGCGAGGCGGTGGGAGATTGTGGAGATCAGAAGCTCCCTTCTCTTGGTTAATCCCGAGGTCCTTTGTGGGGGCACCATGGGCGATGAGCTCCCTGGATGCCTACATTGCTCAGTGGGCTGACTCACAGCAGCGGCACGACTAGGCTTAGTCTTGCGAACGGGCTGGTTGGGACAATACCGGGCGTAATGCTGGGAATTACCACCAGGTCAATTAGCTCGGGAAAGGAGGAAGCGCGGTCTTTTGGCTTTTGGGACTTAGCGCCGACTCTGGAACCGAGTGACCCAAGGACAATCTGTGAGGTCGTCAGGAGTTGAGCGACCTGACGTACTAATGCCCAGGCTGGACCCACTTCAGCAACCAAACACGTCCCCAGCTGGTGCACTGGGGGAAAGATCGGTGGATCTGCTAGACAGTCCTCCCGGTTAAGTCCAAGGGACTCGTGAACCATTAGTGGGGTAGGCAAGAGTTGAGCGCCTTGTCGTACTAGTTGCTCATCTGTTGGAGCTTGCGAGCTCCGTGCTGGCCCACAACAGCTGCAGAAGGCGTCCCTGGGGGCACACCAGGGCTCGGCTCGGACTAGTCCAGAGGGGAGCTACTGTACTGGTTCCTGGCTCGGCCTACGGGCCCGTCGACAAACTGTGGGGTCGCCAGGAGATGAGCACCTGGATGTACTAAAAGTCTCACACTGTTGGGCTTGTAGCCCTAGCCGGTCTCACAACGGCTGCAGGACACGTCCCTGGAGGCAGAACAGGGGAATGGTCGGTGGATCTGCGACAGCAGTCCTCCCGGCCAGGCTCATGGAGCCCGTGGACCAACTGTGGGGTCGTCAGGATTGAGCGACCTGATGTACTATGTAGCTCAGCAATTCCCAGAACTGCAAACTCCAACACCCTCTCCCTGGGGTGTTGGTTTAAGGACCGTGAACTTGAACGTGGACGTGAACATAGGATAAGGAAGACTAGAACTAGGACTTGGGAGTATGGTCATGACGACCGAGGTATCCCAAGGGGTGGACGGATGGGCCTAGATGCCTGTTTTGATTGAATGGGTTATACCAACATGCGTTGTGAAAAAAAAAAAAAATCCGTCCCATACAGCGAGTTTAATTTTTTTTGCTTCAGGATAACATCTACTCCTTCTGGTCTGATTTTTCCGGTTAACGAACTCGATCTTATTTTTCTTAAATTATTGCTATAGCCTACGCCTAATTCAGATCCGAAGAAAATCAAAACAAATTATTGCAACTAGAGCGTTAACGCACTCGCACACGCGCACCCCCCCCACACACACATATATATATATATATCATCATCATCATCATCACTCCAGGGATTAGGCAATTGCCCGTTCCGACTTCATATTGCATCAGCCCATCGCCTTCTAGGTCTTCCAACATCACGCCTTCCTCTTGCTTGATAATTTCTGGCTAACAATGGATATCTCTCCTTACTCATTCCATCCATGTGATCAATCCATTTCTGTCTGTAATTTGTGACTTTATCCAATAAAGGCTGTACTTTCAATTCTTCTCTTATATCCTCATTTCTTATTCTATCAAGTCTTGTACATCCTTTTACTTGTCTTAGGAACCGCATCTCTGCCGTCTGTATTCTATCCTTCTGTCTTTTCACTGGAGCCCACGTTTCACATTCATACAATATTGTGGGAACCGCCATAACATTATACATTTTTATCTTGGTTTCTTTTCTAATTTTATTTTTGAATGTTCTCTGTATTGTTCCACACACCGTCTGAAATTTATTTATTTTGGAGTCAATATCTCTTTCCACATTGTAGCCAACATCACATATATATCCATAGTAATTCTGCCCGAAGGCAGGTCCTTCACTGCAATCATAGCATTTTCATGCTATGCTTGCAGCTTTACTAGGGAATTGTGTAGGTGTGGTAGCTTCCCGTTGCTTTCCACACCGGTGAAGGATTATGATGATAATGATAATGATAAGTATGATGGTCATATGATTTCGGGGACCGTTTCGGCCTTAAAGTTTTCCTGACATTTGTCTTACAGGTGAGGAAAAACCCCGATAAAAACATCACCCAGAAAAACTGCCCCGACCGGGGATCGAACCCGGGCCCGCTGCGTGACAAGGCAGCACGCTACCTCGAGACCACAGCGGTGGACAGTACATATATATATATATATATATATATATATATATATATATATATATATATATACATACATACATACATACATACATACATACATATGGATATAATAAATAAATATATATCATCAACATCAAGGCTTAGGCATCTGGTCTGTTCTGATTTTAAGAGATTTCGTTTCTCCATCTAGCAAATGGTCTTTCTTGACTTCTGTATCCAGTAGGTCTGTATATATTGTGAACAATTTCCAAACATAATTTTACGAGTACAACCTCTTTAGCTACATTCATTGGGAATTTGCTAAACGAAGTGACGAGATACAATCCGTGCATTCAGGGTATTGTAGAGGGTACATTTTTTCCAAGTTAAATTTTTCTAACCAATTTGTTTGGTATTTAAATAATGGTATGCCGTTGTTTGACATTTATATAAGGAGCATACATCAATTTCTTAAAAATATTAGAAATATGCATGCGCATATGACCTAAATAAAGTTTACATATGATTCAAAATGACAAAAACATGACCCCACAATGTGATGCCTTTATTCGACTTATACTCATTATACATTTATATAATATTTTAAGGATGAACACCTGTAACGAATGGATAACAGACTTCCGAAACAGGCTTGGACGTACAAACCACGAGTGAAAAGAGATCCTGGCAGACCAAGAGAGCGATGGAATATTGCGCCGGAACAGGCCATGGAGCATATACCGTGAAGATGATGACGATGAAGATTTACCACAATTCTATGATTTTAGTAGATCTACTTCACTCCTAACGCTCTCGGTAGTCTGGGAGTTAAGTTCCTTGCCGCTGGGATCGGATTCAAACTCGGCCGGAATTGATGCGATTTTAGGAAGGAAAAGTCCAAGGAACAAATCCTCCGGGAGGGACCGTTAAATTCCAAACGTTGAAATTTAAAATCTGAAGGAAAATTGATTATTGGTAGAAATTTCTTCCTTTGGAAAATAATAGTATTATAATTAATATTATTAATAATGAAAATACCAAAAAGGATTAGTAATGGAAAAAAACTCATAGGAATGTTAAACTATATACTATGGGTTAAAAAAAATCATTAACAGAACAAACCAACTAATTTATAAATCCATAGGCCTACTAGAAAGTATAATGTTATATGGATCGGATGTTTGGACAATGACACAACATGTCAACAGAATAACTTCAGCTGAAATGAATTTTTGGAGAAGAGCTGCCAGAAAATCTCGACTGGAAACAATTAGAAATACAGAAATTAGAAAATGGATTAATGCAGAAAGAAATATAACGGATGAGATTGAACACAGAAGGCTAAAATGGTATGGACACGTAACAAGAATGCAGGATGGAAGACTACCAAAGGCCGTCTATGCATGGAAGATTGAAAACAGGAACAGAAAAGGAAGACCAAGAACAACCTGGAAGAACAACATTCAAAATTAAAAGAGGAAATTTGGTATAACAGATGAAGACAGAGGACAGAGAACGACGGAGAACTATAATGAAGGGAAATTTGTGGATGTTTGTTGCAAACTGATAGTCTTTAAGTCCGTATATATATATATATATATATATATATATATATATATATATACACACACACACAGTGTGTTAAAAATTACGTTTACAACGTTTCAGGGATGAGAGAGGAGGTAAAAAACAAACACTTTTTTTTATCTGACAAAACTTTGGCATATGCACCGTTTTGCCTCTAGGTGGTCTTACGGATAGATGGCTTGACTTCCGTCACAACACGCACCGAATAGTTCTGTTTGTGCTGCTGTGTCAGCTACAAGTTGAAAGGGTCATCACGGTGTCAACGAAGACTTGCTACGATAAGTACAGAAAAAGTACGTTTGCGTTTACTATCCATTCTCGTGCATCAGCATACCTGCAATGTTGAAACGAGTTTACGTTTGTACTACATGGCAGTTTCCATTATTGTTGTAGTGCACTGTACATAACTGATACATCACAGAAGGCTGAGTACACTCTAAACGAGCTTACGGACATGCATCTTCTGTATGGGGAGATACGTGGGCATAGCCGTGCAGCACGCCGCCTTTACACAGAAAGGTTTCCGATGAGGAGGTTGCCATGTCATTTCTGTTTCAACGAATTAATGCCCGAATACGTGAAACTGAACACGTGGAACCAACCAGACGAAGAGCTGGGAGATGGTAACTTCCTCATCGGAAACCTTTCTGCGTAAAGGCGGCGTGCTGCATGGCTATTCCCACGTGTCTCCCCATACAGAATATTCATGTCCGTAAGCTCGTTTAGAGTGTACTCAGCCTTCTGTGATGTATCAGTTATGTACAGTGCACTACAACAAATGGAAACTGCCATGTAGTACAAACGTAAACTTGTTTCAACATTGCAGGTATGCTGATGCATGAGAATGGAGAGTAAACGCAAAGGTACTTACTGTACTTATCGTAGCAAGTCTTCGTTGACACCGTGATGACCCTTTCAACTTGTTGCAGACACAGTAGCACAAACAGAACTAATCGGTGCGTGTTGTGACGGAAGCCAAGCCATCTACTCGCAAAACGGTGCATATGCCAAAGTTTTGTCAGATAAAAAATTGTGTTTTTACCTCTTCTATCATCCCTGAAACGTTGTAAACGTAATTTTTTAACATCCTGTATCTGTATTTTTTAAAATTCATGTTAATTACTAAGATTGGTTGGAGAAAACCCTCAATGATGAGGAAAATTCTCAGAATGAATGAATATTCAAAATATTAATTTATATATTAATTTTGCAAACTTGCATAATTCTCTTTATAACTTTATAGTTTTATGTAAGTTACATTAATTCTATACTAAAATCATATTTGATCAAACTTTATAGCATTCTTTGCTGCACTCATAAAAGTAGAAATATTACATCTAGTTCTGTGTCATTTTCTATCCGTTTAATAACGGTTAACTTAGATTACTATCTAGATTATTCTAGAAATTGTAAAGGGTTACGTAGCCAAAATTACATCGACTTTTAATTACCATTAAAACAAGTAATATTTTTTTTTACGTTTTAAACGTTAAATTGAATTTGAAATGTCCCAGAATTGGTAAAAACTTACGTAGATTACTTAAATCAAAGACAAAATGACTGAGTATGTTAATGGCGTAAGTTGAGTTCGACAATTTCAATATTAGCTACCTACTTGTAATTTTAATTATTCTAATCTTGTAAAGTTCATTTAATTTATATTAGTAAGCACAATTATAAATTATTGTTTTCCTTTATTCATTTCACATAATTGTATACTTAGACTTGCGCTGGTTCGAGTGTACAGTGTATGCGTAACTTTTGGAACTTTTGTGTTGCCCCTATGTCTGTGGACACTTGTTACGTCTGTGTTTCCCCGACCCTTCCTCCTTTGTATCCGCTAGTTTCCGAACTTACCTTTCTCCCACTCTCCATGCGCGCACGTACTGCGCGAAGGAGGAGGTCCGTTCCAGGCGACACGAAATGTTAAGCAGACAGGTTCTGGCCATAGATCGCTTCGTCGAAGCAGCCGGTACTGGGTTCGTTATAGACTGGAAGTCTTCCTGAGAAAGGAAGAGACTTTCTCCTACAGTGGATCTCTTTAATTATGGCGATGTGGCCATTACTTAAAGATTTTGTTAGATTGTTTAACGAACTAAGAGTTAAGTTTTTTTTTTTTTGTGAGTGTATATAGTCCCGCGCCGTAGCCGAGCGGTTAAGGTAGGAAGCCTTGGCGCAGAGCTACGGGACTTGCGCTGGTTCGAGTCTCCATGGGGGAAGAAATTTTCTCATGGTATTTCGGCCAGTATGGGACCGGTGCCCACCCAGCATCGTGAGGCAATTGGGTAGCTACAATAAGTAGCGGCTCCAGGTTGAGGAACCAGCTATAACGGCTGGGGGACTCGACATGCTAACCACATGTCACCCCTACACTGGCTGTTGATCATCTACCTCTGTGATTGACACATGTGGATGTGAAGGGCCAGCAGCCGGCTGGTAAAAGGGCAACCGCTGAAAAGTGGAAAGACCCTCAATCGGTATATAGTTCAAATGTTGTCTAGTATTAAATACCTAATTATTATTATTATTATTATTGTTAAAGGAGAAAGTATTATCATTATGTTAGCCTTCATCATTGTTTCGATAATTTTTCATTATAGCCATTATCTTGTTTATTTAACTTATGACTATTTTCATTAAATTCCAGTTATTTTAGTTAATCATTGTGATTGATTATTTATTGCATGCATTAAGTATTCAGATGAAAAGAACCCAAGATGGCGGAAGAAGCTGGAAGTGAGTTAGTGACTGTGATAATAGAACACGTAAACAAGGTACAACAAGCTCTCAAATCGAGGAGCAACATGGATAAAACTCTTAAGGAAGAGGCCATAAACTCAGTAAGTGAAATAAATAATCTTTTAAATAGGCTCAGTGGCATGTTTTTGGGTCTCGAAAGTTCTTTGAAAAAGGCATTAACTTCCGTTGAGAAGGAAACTCCACGCTTGTATAGTGAACAACTAGCGACATCTGTTGGTGCCACTAGTAACTATTATACACCGACCCACCACTTCCTGCCACCTAGCAGCGGCCAACCTACTAAAACAGCTAGCCTCATCATCAAGCCGACTGACCCCACTATGAATCCAGACAACATAAAACAGCTCATAAGAGAAACTGTAGACCCTAAATCATTAAAGGTCGGAGTAAACAAAATGAAGAAACTAAGTAATAATACTTTATTTGTAGAATGCGATAATAGCACCGACCGCGACATCCTGGAAAATGAATTAAAGAAACAAAACTCACTGTCCATAGAGCGCCCCAAGAAAAAACTCCCCGCTTTAATATTAAAATTCGTGCCACGGCACATAGACGATGCTGAAGTTAAAGACATAATACTGCAGCAAAATGACCTGACAGATATAGAGAATCCAACAATAGACGTAAAGTTCACTAAGGCTACTTTTGAAGACTCTAGACATTTAGTAATTCAAGTCAGCCCTAACATAAGGAGAAAGTTGCTAACCCTACAGAGAATAAAATTAAAGTGGAGCATGTGCAGAGTAGAGGACTTCATTATTGTCACTAGATGTCTAAAGTGTCTAGGGTACGGTCACACGAGTAAATATTGCAACAACAAACAAATGTGTTCATACTGTGCAGAAGAACACAACTGGAAAGACTGTAAAAATAAACACAACACATGTTGTGCCAACTGTGTAAAAGCTAACACTTTTATCACCAACATCAATAGGAAGCTAGATACAAGACACACTGCCTTAAGCAAAGATTGCCCTAAATTGAAAAAAATAGAGTCCATAATAATAAGCAAGACCGAATACTGAAGATGGACAGACTCTCTTGCGCTCAATTAAATACTCATCATTGCAAAGCAGCTATGGCACAACTGTCACTAAGCTTAAACAACAATAAAGTGGACATACTGTTTAACCAAGAACCGTATTGCTACAAGGGAACACCATGTCTCATTCCTTCCAACTATACAGCATTCTATGCAAAATCAAACACAGGTCTAGACCCCAGAGCTTGCCTACTCATTAAGAATGACATAGTGCATAACTTTATCATGTTGCATAATCACTCCACATCTGATAACATAATAATAGCCACAACGTCAACTAATCCTCCTCTCTACCTTGCCAGTTCTTACCTCCCTCCCTATGACACCCTTGAACAGGACCTTGGCACTATCGAGGCCTTCCTAATGTCCACAATACCTACTAACTTTGTCTGGGGGCTGGATGCAAACAGCAAGCACAGCATGTGGCATAGCCCAATCAACGATTCCAGAGGTAGGAAGATGACTGAATTCTTAACAGCACAGGGTTTGATCACCGTTAATGAAAAAGACGGCCCCACTTTCTGTAGCGCCCAAGGTAACAGCTGGATCGATATCACTGCCACAACAACGAACACGGCACACAACATCCAAAACTGGCATACCAGCAAAGAAGAGACGCTATCAGATCACAACCTCATAATCTATGATATAATAATGCAGCGCTCCCCTGCAAATATAACCCGACAAGTAAGCCACTCCACCAGGAAATTCGCAACCCAAGTTGGAAAATGGAACCTGTTTCAACAAAACTCCGGCACATAGAAAACAAATGGACGAAGCTGATAGACAAACAAAATACCAAAGAAAAACTAGAGAACTCCATTAGCACAATATGGCGCGACTTGGAAGAAATAAACAGTTGCTGCTTCCCTCCTTTCCTACCCACAAACAACTATGTGCCTTGGTGGTCGACCGAATTAAACATACTCAGAAAACAAACAAATGCAGCAAAACGCAGGTTTAAACGATGCAAAAATCCATCGATAAAAGAAATCTACAAAGAAAAACTCAATGTTCTCACAAGAAACTACAAAACAGAACTCCTTAAGGCGAAGCAGGAATCTTGGAAAAAATTCTGTACAGAGAGCTCTAAAGAATCGCCCTGGAAAATCTACAAGGCCTGCAAACGGGATTTTGAAAAAAAGCACGCATATTCAACATTAACCCTGCAAGACGGAGTCTCCACACTGAACGCAGAGGACACTGCTACTGCCCTCCTCGATAAATTTTTCCCAGATGACCCTCCAGCTCTCGACAGCGAAGAACAGAAAATCATCAGAACACAGGTAACAGCAAGAGTCGCGCCAGACACCCAGCCAGAACCTGACTTCACCTACCATGAAGTAGAAGAAATAATAACACGCCTAAACAACCATAAATGCCCAGGACCCGACGGCATCGAAGGCACTATCGTCAAAAGAATACATGCGTATTTACCAACCTTCTGGATAACACTATTTAATAAATGTCTGAGACTAGGTTGCTTCCCGTCGACCTGGAAGAACGCTGCTATAATAGCAATTCCCAAAGCTGACAAGAGTAAACATCACCTCATAACTGGATATCGGGGTATCAGCCTGTTATCGATTCCTGGAAAATGTCTGGAAAAACTAATAATGGAAAGACTCAATTTCCACTTGGAATCCTCCGGGCGGATACCAAAGCAACAATACGGATTTACAGCAGGAAAATCATCCACTGATGCTATAAAAGCGGTTACGAATTATGTTCATCACAACAGACAGCAAGGACTAAAATGTTGTCTCCTCACTCTAGATATCGCTGGAGCATTTGATAATGCCTGGCACCCGGGACTCCTTGAACGGCTCTGGAACTTAGATTGCCCTCCGAATATCTTCTGTATCATCCAAGATTTTCTTCGAAATCGCACCGCCTCCTATAAACTAGGCAACGTGACCATCTCCAAACAAGTCACCAAAGGATGCCCACAAGGATCGGTTGCTGGTCCCACCCTCTGGAACATCATCATCAGTGGTTTAATTGAACAACTTTCTAACATAAAAGACCTAGATATTGTAATATATGCCGACGACATAATGATCATGCTGAAAGGACTCTCACATTCGCACATCCTCGACACTCTTCAAACTGCACTCCAAAACATAGAGGACTGGTGTAAAACACAAAAATTAGAAATAGCACAGGATAAAACAGCACTTATGCCAATGTACATCCGGAAAAGAACAGAATACAGTACTCATCCGACAGTCATAAAGTGGGGTATAAATGTTGTCTCAAGAATGAAATACTTGGGAGTTATGCTTGACTGCAAGATGGATTGGTTTCCCCACACTCAATTCCTAGAAAACAAATTACTGAAGCTTCGAAATAACCTAATTCGATGTTCCAAATCATCTTGGGGAATCTCTTACCACCACCTTCTCACTATTTATAATCATGCCATCCTCCCAGTCATCAGTTATGCGGCGGAGGCCTGGAGCCAATCATTATCCAGAAGAGCTAATATTAAATTAACGCAGATCCAAAGATCTTTCCTAATTTTCGCGACCAAAGCATACAAAACAGTCTCCAACGTAGCTCTGCAAGCAATAGCAGGGACAATGCCAATAGAGCTAGCCCTACATCTGAGCAAAGACATAAAAGCCGCTAGTAGAGGCTTGCCCACTAATGCAGTCCTGCCCAAACTTAAGAAGACTGAAGTATTAACCAGATATGGAGGAATCCATCCGAAAGACAACATCATAACAATAGATTACAGAGGTACAGTTATCCCAGCCAACATACAGATCTTCACAGATGGATCAAAAACGGAAAACCACGTCGGAGCTGGATTAGTCGTAGAAGAAAATTCAAAAGAAATTTACACCGAGTCACGTAGACTGGACAACGAATGCTCTATATTTCAAGCAGAACTTATAGGCATCCAAATGGCAGTGGACTGGATCCAACAACAAAGTAATGTAAACACTTCCTATGCAATACACGTGGACTCGCAAGCAGCACTTCTGGCCATCTCTAACAAAAGAACTACACAACCAATAGCAGTCAACACCAGAAAGAAAATTATCACTCTGAAGAAGACAACTCAAGTCTCACTAAACTGGGTCAGAGGACATACAGGAATCAGAGGTAACGAACGAGCCGATTATCTAGCAAAAATAGCTGCCAGCTATAAAAATACTGTAACCTATAACTCCATCCCTATTTCTCGAGCCAAGCAACTTCTGCTAAACTATTACATCAACATATGGAATGCAACATATACCAACTCCGAGGTATCATTTCACACCAAACAGTTCATTCCCTCTATTCACCACCGGCTCTCTATATCCCTATGGCCAAACTTCATCCTTACACAATTCCTAACCAACCACGGACGCTTCCGTACATATCTTCACAGGATCAAAAAGTCACCATCTCCCCTATGTAACTGCCCCGAAAGTCCACCACAGACAGCAATACATCTTCTGACAGAATGTTCACTGTACTCCAGAGACCGGCCTCCTGTTCTAACAACCCAAACTCTACCTCAGATACTACAGCACCACATCAACACCGTCACAGTGACGAACTTCATCACCAACATCTTCCGCTCACTTCAAGAATAAACTCTTGAACAATCAAACTACAGCAAAACAAAATGTAAATATATGTAAATAACTGTAAATATCCAGTGATATGCCCATGGTAAAACACGGGTTGAAATATAATGTAATAAAATTAAAAAAAAAAAAAGTATTCAGACTCCTATAATCTCCTCTCTCGTGGTTTCGTTAAATACCTCGCTAAGTACAACAAAGTATAGGTCAAAGTATTGTTTATTATATACTAGTAGTTGTTTACGAAATGAAGCAAGTCTGCGTAAATCTAGGACCCAGCGCGCAGAAACTCTGTTAAGATTAAATAGTTATGTTATCGGTTCTCTAGTTATTCCTTGTTTACATTTAGCTATAATCGTATCTGTGATATAATATTGGGCAAGAGTAAACTACATTTAATGGCGTTCAATATAGGCGAAATAGATCTTTAAATTACTCTGTACACAAGTCTCCATGGGGAAAGAAATTTTCTAATGCTATTTCGGCCAGTATGGAACCGGTGTCCACCCAGCATCGTGAGGCATTTGGGTACCTACAATAAGTAGCTGCCCCAGGTTGAGAAACCAAGTAGGCCTGTAACAGCTGGGGGACTCGACATGCTGACCACATGTCACCCCTACACCGGCTGATGATCATCTACCTCTGAGTGACACAAGTGGATGTGAGGCCAGCAGCCAGATGGTAGGCTAAGGGCCTTCTAGGTCTGTCGCCCCAGGAGAAAAAAAATGTTATAAAAATAGCTTTAACGTATGTACAGCAGTAACAGATTTAATCATTATGTTAAACCAGCTAATTTAAATATTATTTTAATTAAATCAGTAATACATTTTATAGAAATAAGAATATACACACATCATTTAATATTAATAAAATGGGGAATTACATATCAAAAATAAGATCAGATAAATCTGAATTCAACACTAATTAAGTTAATCTATAATTAGTAAGTAATTAATTAGTGAATTGACCCTAAAATACTAATAAATAACTTACTTAGAATGACGTCAAGCTCATAGTCAATTGTAAACTAAGGACTCAATTTATGCGTGATTATCGAAACTGTTACACTGAAGATACTTCATACCGTAACCGGGATTTTCAGCCGTAGGCCCTGAATCTGAAGAATTCTGTGTTCATAGGAAATCTGAAGCCTACATTATAACATCTGACCAAAATTTAATAGTAATTTCTAAACCAAGTAATATCTGTTGCCTACTACATGTATCTTTAAGACAATGTTGTCACTCGCTGACATTCGTAGGGATATAAGATGTAACATACGTAATTAGCTTGGTTAAAGTAACTACCGCAAGGAGGCACCTTGCCCCAAATGGGATATTGGGGTATAAATGCAGAAGATTATGCGCTCTGTGAATTAAAAGCAATAACTGTCCATTAGAGGAGAAGAGTATTTATAGTTACTTGATAACGGGAAGGACTATACATTCTACAGAATTGTAAACACCTAGCTGAATAATATTTACTTATAACATGAAAAATAATTTCCAAATTTTAGCCTATTAATAAAATTCTCACCATCAGTTTGAGAGTACATATAAAATCATATTTAGAATAAACATCCGTTAAATATAGGCCCTAATCAAAATATTACTTTATCCAGAATTGAGAACAAATGACATCTTAAAAAATGAAAATACTACTTTTAAGATGAAAATAAAACAGCAGATTTTCATCACGTGAATTATAAACATAAGTAAACTCGATATGTTATAAAATTTTATTTTAAGGGGTAGAATATGAATTTGAATGTATCAGAATTGCTGTTTTAAGGTGCAACGTAAAATATTTTTTCTATTTTAAAAATAAAGTACGTTGTGCGAGTCTGATGGATCCAATATCGCTATGATCGCCAATATAATGCCATACGTGGATAATTATAACTCTACTACCATCACAATATTCCTGGATAAATACAATATATTTTTGCAATATAGAGATTTTAGCTATACTTGAGCATTTAATTCCACTCTTCTAACATGAATCAGGATCGCGAAGCAAAGGGGAGGACGAAGATAGAAACACATTTTAAATTCAAACTAGATATACAAGAAAGCAGAGAGTCTATGCGCTGGGCCCGAAATACATAGACATGATTAATTTGTTATGCACCTATTAATTATAAACGATACATACAAAAATTTCAAGTAAGTATCAATCTGACCTTTAGATAGCCTAATTCGACTTTACTAATACTTAATCATGAGTGAAGCTTTTGGGGAAGTAGATTGTGTGACTGTACTAAACTAAACTTCAAAGAGAGTCTTGCATTATATAAATTATTGACAAACAGTATGTAACTGAAATAGATATGCATTTGAATATAAATAAAGTCCTAAGTTATAAATAATTAAATAAGTTAATAGCTGTGACAAATAGAATAATCTAACAAAAGATAATAAAATTAATATTCCTGGCGAACAATACTTCTTCATAACAATTTACGATGACTATTTAACTCATGCCCCAAATGGGATTCAATGACCAATCACATTTCAATGATTTTTAATTATATCCAATCACAGGCGTGTTTCACCTCGAATTTATCAAAAAAGTTTATCATATTAAAGAAAGCTCCTCTCTAAGAAATACGGCTACCAGAGTGTATATAGGCCTATAGTGCGCGAATGTCAGCTCATAGTGCTTGCGGGAGATAATATAAAAACACTTGTAGCAATTGATTATATCACCAAAAAAAAAAAAAAGAAACAACTGTTTGCACTTTCTTAAACGAATTATTTCCCAGGAAATAACGTTGCAGAAAAATAGAATTGTCATATTTACATCATAGGACATCAGAAATTAATTAATATTGGTTATAAATTTCTCCACTAGAGTGCATTTTTACAATATGCGATCCTTTGGTAATAAATAATATGATCTGGTTGCAGTGATGAACACGGATAACATCGTTTCTCATTTGTTTTCAAACATCGCTCCTCATTTGTTTTCAAACATCGCCGTTTACGTTAAATAAATAAATATTAAAAAAACTATGTTAAATAATGATTTGTGAGTAAACAGCTTAATTTTATTCGTTAAATAGTCCTAACAAATGCCACTCTTGATTTCCAAATTCTCTAGATAAATTCACTCCTCACTTCGTGAGTCGTGAATTTTTCGATAATCTGGAAATCACTTGTGGCATTACTTATGATAAATAATATAATTAACACTTGCATACGATTCCACAATCATAGTTGCATTCACTCCCTAAGCAAAGACCCTTTCTCCACAGCATCGTAGACTATACATAAATCGAAACTATGTGCTCGACAGCCGAGGGACTTGCACCTCCCAATCACTGGCCAGACGAAGGTATCGAAATCTTGACGACTGCTCCTGATTAGGTTTTCGTATCCAGAAAGATCACCTGCCGCGCAGAACTGACACACAGACTGACGAAGAGGATGGGTGCGTTCAGGAATGAAAGGAGGCACGGATACATTGACGAAACACTAGATAGGCCCTATAACAAAGCAACACAGATGAATTGCTCTAGCACAGTACAAAGGCATGATTAAGAAAATATAAGTCATGTGAATATCCCCTTTAATTATCGGCATTCGTTTAATACGTGTAGGCGTACTGAACAAGAAGTATTCGTTTACTAAATGGTAGATATAAAAGTTGCCTTCATCATCCCACAAAATTAATAAGATTATTGATAAAAGTGTCATATTCCATTTTGTGAAGCATAGAGTGGTTTTCCATTTAACCTTACTAATCCCATAAAATCCTGCACTTTATGTAGATCCCTGTCAATTACACAGTTACGTTTCACAGCAATACAATTATAATGCACTGCAATTAAACAACATTTACGTCCGACTCTGACTCCTCCCTTGACAGTCATGTAGCTGTGCACACTAAACAAACATTATTTTGTCGACTTACTTAATTAAAATTGGGTCCACAGGCAGAGGTACTAAAGAGCCTTTCTCAGAGCTTCGTGCTGAGGTGGAAGGAATAACGATATCACAATACCACTGCTATGACTTTAATCATAAACATACCGAACTTCTCAGAGATTTAGGCTTACCATATACAATTTTTCTTTTTTCTTAGTTAATCTCTCGTTTTGTAGGTACTTTTGCGTGTCCCAGTCTTCCCGGACTTTACAGGACACGGCCTTTCAGGAGAGGATTTTTAAACGTTGTATCACACACATACGTTTGTGTCCGCGCAAGGGGATGGAGGAACTACCGGATGAGTGATCAGCTTAATGCCAAGGCCACCTCAGATAAAACTAAAAGAAAATAAGGTAAGATACACTATTCACTCTTATAATTCATATTTGAAAAATAAGCGAATTATATAGAGTGATTATGAAGACCAGATGATATTCGGGGACTATTTGCGCCTTAAGTAACCCGACATTCGACTTACAGGTGAGGAAAAACACCGAAAGAACTTCACTCAGTAATCGAATACGGGTGTATTCGGTCCGAGGCAAATACATAACGCAGATACCACAGAGGTGGACATCATACAGATTTTATGGAACTAAACTATTATCAAAATAAACTCCATGGCGCTTGGCCTACTTTCGGTACCTAGTCTCACATCCACAAGTAATTTCAAGTGGTAGGCCTAGATGATCATAAAATATAAGGGTGACATGTGGTCAGCATATCGAGTACCAGCCGTTAGAGCTGGAATCGCTGCTTATTGTAGCTACCCAAATTCCATACAATATTGGATGGGCTCCAATCCCATACTGGCCAAAATTCCATGAGAAAATAATGTATTTTTCGTTGTCCATCAGCTCTGGGTCACGGAAAGAGGACCATTAAAGCTATACTAATTTTCCCAGAATGGAAAATTATAGGATGACATAATGAAAAGCTAAATAAATAATACTATGAGTTAGACTTATTTTCATTAGTCAGATCAAGGTCATATTGAAATGTCAACCTCCTTTCCCCTCATGCCCTAAAACTCAGTACAAGGTTGCATGGTGCAATTCGAGACAACTGCAGAAGTAAAGGAAGACAGAAACGGCCACAACATTCTTTGTATATGCAGAAAATAAGTATGTCTGATTGTTTCACCGTTTTTAAATGCCATTAAGTGCATGCAATATTCATGTATTTATTTATTGTGACTTATTATAAGTGTTATAAATATATATTACATATATGTATATATACAGTTAATGTATTATTTAATAATATTGACACTTTTTTTGCGATATTAGGGAAGGTGAAGCCGGATCATCTGGTAGTTCAACGCCTATTAAAAGGGAAGGACAGGGACAATCTGATTTGAGAAGTAATATATAGTAAACTATTTATAGTGTATATAATAACATATAAGAATGGGTTTTCTGGATAATAATCATTTACTCTAAACTATTTAAAAAATCTGGGGTTCAAGCATAGGAGACGTAATGACGGAAGAAATATTTTAATGGAAATACGAGACATTACAGCAGAAAGGGGATATTTCTTAAGAAAAGTGCACAACATCAGATCATCTGACGACACTAAGCCCATGAGTGAAACATGGGTTAATAAAAACCACTCTCTCAAGTATATATAGCATAATTCTACAAGATCAGTGGGGATGAAAGTGCCAATTAGAACAGGAGGGAGATGCATTTTTTACGGTTTGGGATACGAATGGACATCACAAATGCTGTTTAACAACAGATGACCAGATTCACACATGGTGAAGAAAATGGTGAAGCAGATGGTAATCGGAGCCTCCCACATCATTGGCAGCGTGTGAGACTACTTTGAGGGCCTGTAGAATGAGAGAGAGAGTGAGTTAGTGAGTGAGGAAGAGAGTACAAAAAAATAAAAATATGAAATGTAAGGATTCTGGAACATGAAAACTGTATTGATATGACAATTATCCTAATAAACATGAGGAGCAAAATGTTGGCGTATTGTTAAATTCCTTAAATTTTGTTTATCCGTTGTTCTTTCATATGTGTATTTTAGATTTTTATACCCACGCTCAAATTCTCACAAAACATAGTTGCCATGACTTACATATCACGCCGGATCGGGCAGGATTGGATTTGTTACAGAAAGTAAATTCAGACCTGTTTAAACAATGGTAGGAGAATGTTTTAGTGAATTAAGTAGAAGAAGGTTCAATAATAGTAATGACAATGCACGTTATCACTCAGTCCAATTAAATAAAATCCCATTAAGCAACACAAGAAAGGCATATATTATCTTGGCTGAAACGTAATATTCATGTTGATCCAACACACACGTAGTATAGCTGCTAAGACTCGCTCATCCATATAAATCATCTCATAAGGAGTTCGAAGTATACACCACTGCATATGAACATGACCATGAGGTGATTCGATTATCCCCTTACCACTGTCGGTATAACCCTGTTGAGTTAATATTGGCGCAAGTGAAAGCCATGTTGCTGAAATAAAGAAGACATGCAGACTGGAGGACGATGTAATAATACTGAATAGAGTCACTAATAATAATGTGACTGTTGATGACTGGAAAAAGTGTATTCAACATGCGATGGAACTTCAAAAGGAAGACTTCGTGAAAGAGTGTAATAAGAGTGGTGTAATTGAAAGAATTGTCATAAAACTTAGGGAAGTGACAGTAACGTTTCTAGAAGTGAAGAAGACGAGGAGGAACAGGGAAGTGAATAAACTTCAGGAAAATACCACAAAATTATTTCATACTCAATAGTATTATACACTGAATTTCGTTAAAAAATCACTTAGTTTCATAATTATTATTTATTCTCACATATATGATGCCACTCTAAACACTAGAACACTCCGAACACGGGGAAGATGACCAGAATTCGAGCATGTGCTCAGATACGAAATTCGATACATTAGCCTTATGTGAAATGAGAAAAAATTGTGAAGACATCCTAAAAAAAGAAAATTGACAAGACGGAGTGGGATTTATAATAAAAAATGAATGTAAAACACACGATACACAACGTAGTGGGAATATTAGAAAGAGTAGCAGCTCTAATAATAGAAGCGAAAAAGACAACAATTATTATCATTCCAGCCGATTTCCCACATCAACTAGAAGAATTAGAAGACTTCTACGATACACTGGAATCTGCCTGGACAAATATAGATCACCAATAAATATCGTAAAATACGACATTTAAATAGTAAAGTTGGCTGAAGAGAACACAAAAAGAGACGGCAGTCAGGATATATGGATATGGAAATAGACATGGTACAGGAGAAAGACTAATCCAATTCGCAACACACAATGTGAAAATATTTAATACCTACTTTAAGAAAAACCCAATCAAAGATGGACATGGCGCTCCCCTGACGAGAAAACATTAAACGGTGTCGGCCATATTCTAGGCGACACTCCAAACATAGTTAAATATATACAAGTGCTCCAACAACTAAAATTTGACACCGAGAACAGAAGGGTTCGTGCAACCATAAATATGTACAAAAGAAGACGGTCATAATCATCCTTCAAGGATTTGGTCTTTGCCTGTTCTGATGTCACATCTCTTCAGCCCAACGCTTTCTTGGTCTTCCCACCGATCTTCGTTTTACAGGATTATACATCAGTGCCATCTTTGGTATCCTATCCTTTGTCATTTTTTGCAGATGCTCCTTCCAATTGTTCCTGTGATCTTCTATTTGTTGAAGAAGTGGTTGTACTTTTAGTTACTCTAATATTCTCATTCCTAATATATTCTTCTCTTGTACAACCTTTCACAGCCCGTACGAATTTCATTTCCGCTGCCTGTATTTTACTTTTTTATTTCGCCAGGCCTCACTTCCATACATCGCCACTGATAGTGCCATCGTCGCGTAAAATCTTTTTTTTTTAAAGAAGACTGTTTAGAGCCAAACCGGTAAATCCACAGTTAGGGACACTACACAAAAAAGAGTTCCTAACCGAGCTACAGAAACAACTGCCACATGATACCAACAACCCAGACACTACGACTTCAGATACCTATAATACAATGGAAAAAGCTATACTTAACGGCAGCAGAAACATACCCAACAAATCAACTACAAAAAATCCAAAATAAAACTTTCACTCCAAACAATCACACTCATAGAAGAGAGGGAGAGGCTGAAACAGTTAGGATTAAATATAAGAGTCGAAAGAAGAATACAGAGAGGCGGACAAATAAACGAAAAAGAGCACTAAGAGCAAACATTCGAGAACACACCACAAGAGTGGTGAAATAAATTCTCGAGAACACGAGATCAACAAAACATGTAAGGAAGAGTTTTAGCCGAGGTAAACGGAGGATGTTAAGAGCCAAGAAACCCTCTGGCGATATCGCGACTTCGAGAAAAGACATACTAGCAGAAGCAACAACATTTATGACATTCATACGCAAGCAACACACCCATAGACGAATTAGAAGAAGAGAATAGTCCCTTACCCGACAATAATGTCCCACCTAATATTCAGAGTGAACTTATAAAATAGCCGAACTAAAGAATGAAAAAAAAAAAAACTCCAGGTGAATACTTGAAACTAGGATCATCAATTCTAATAAATCCAAAATTATATAATATATTTAACAAAATACTCTAACAACAAACCATACCCGAACAATGAAAATCGAATACCATTATACTGCTACACAAAAAGGGCTCAAGGATGAATTAAGCAACTATAGCCAATAAGCATAATGTCCAATCTCTACGAACTATTTTCAAAAGTAATAACATGACTAACAAAGCCCCTAGGTGAAAATCAGCCCAACGAACAAGCAGATTTCCGATCAGGTTTCAGCACATCTGATAATCTCCAAGCTGTCAACTAAAACATTGAGAAATCACAGGAGTTTTTTTTAGCACTTGTGGATTATAAGGCATTTGACTCGGTTGAATATGTAAGCATATTACAAGCAATAAACAATCAAGGAATCGGGAAGAAATACATTAGATTGCTACACGAATTGTACACACAGAGCAAAGCCAAAGTGAAAACTGAAAGGGAGGGACAAGCCTTTAAAATTGTAGGGGGGTAAGACAAGGCGACCCGATCTCACCCAAACTCCTTACTAGCGATTTAGAAGAGATCTTCAGAAAAACAAATGAGGCAACAAACATGGTATAACCATAAACGGCAAAATATTAATCAACTTAAGATACACCGATGATATAGTGCTTTTTTGCCAAGTATGCCAGTGCGCTGCAACAGCTACTTCTAGAACTCAACGAGCTCAGCAACACCGTCGGCCACTCTATGAACTATAGCAAAACCAAAATAATGACAAACGAAACACCAGACTCAATATCAATAAATAGGACAGAAATAGAATACGTTGACCAATATGTCTACCTGGGACAGGTAGTACGTGTATCATTCACCCAAAGAATTGAGAAAGAAGTCAAAAAGAGAATTACAAATATTTGGAAAGCTTCCTGGTCTCTCAAATTTATATTGCTGAACAAATACTTAAACCAGAAGCTGAGACTAGAAGCACTAATCAAGTGTATATTGTTATACGGGTGCCAAACCTGAATCCTTACGGACAGACAAAATAAAACCTTTGCAATATACCAAAGGAAAATGGAGAGGAAAATACTCGGAATATCACTGAGAGGCAAAATCTTAAATCAGAGACTACAAAACTTCACTTTATCAGAAAATATCGAGCAACGAGCTACAGTGACAACATGGAAATGGACTGACCAACACGGCAGATGGGCACAAGAAACCACGTTGTGGGACACCTACAAAGGCAGAAGATCACAAGGCAGACCCAGACACAGATGGTCAGACGATTTCAAGCAAGAACTAAGAGTCCAATGCTCCACCACCGCCCGCAATACAGGGTGTAACAGGACCTCACCGACAAAATGATAGGGATAATGGGCCATGCAGAGAGGATCATTTTTTTGTGAAGGAACATATAGCCACAAACACGTCGTTTGTGTTATGCGTATATTGTGTTCATTCATAAGGCTCGGAATTGAATACAAACAATTGTACACGTATAATTTTATTGAAAATTGCATGTGTTTACAATAAGTGTTCGAACAGTCGACCCTGTGTCTCATTGCATGTTTGATATCGTCGCAGCAACGATAGCTCATCACGGCCGATCATGGCAAGATTCTTTTTCACGTCGTCAAAACACTTATTATTTGAACACTTATTATAAACACAAGTAATTCTTTTAATAAAATTATAAGTGTACAGTTGTTTCTCTTAAATTCCGACCCTTATGGGTGAACAGCTTCAGCTGCGCATAACTCATAAACGACGTGTTTGCGATTAAATATTCCTTCAAAACAAAAATCCACTCTGCATGCCCTATCATCCCTGTCATTTTGTTGGTGAGGTCCTGTTACACCCTGTAGAAGTGTGCGGAAGGAGGCAGTGCGCAAAGTCAAAAAAGTGTGGACACTCCGTCCGAAAAACACAAGTTCAACCAATATGCTAACCGTACTAACTCAATGGAACTATCGAACCCATAGGTTCGTGGCAGCGCGGATATAACTTATCCATACATCCCTATCCTGGGCTAATGTTTTCCAATTATTCCCTGTAAAATCTACTTCCCTCAAATCATAGTTAATGTTATTCTCCCACCTCATTCTTGGTATACCAACTGGGCGTTTTCCCTCTGGTTTTTCTACAAGAAGCTTTCATGCACGTCTTTCATTCCCCATTCGTGTCACATGTCCTGCCCATCGTAGTCTACGAGACTTGACTATTCTTATTATATCTGGCTTCCTACAAAGACCATGTAGTTCACTGTCATGTAGTATTCTCCATTCACCTGTCTGTTCATCTCTCTTTGGTCCAAAAATTTTCGGAAGAATTTTATTCTCAAATACTCGTAATCTCCTTTCCTCCCTTAAAGTAAGAGGCCATGTTTCGCATCCATATAATATAACTGCTAGATTAATAATTTTATATATTTTCATTTTTACATTTTTTGAAAGGAGTTGGGAAGTAAAGAGTCTCTGTAATGTATAATAGCATGCATTTCCAGAATTGAGCCTATGTTTAATTTCTTTGTGCACCTCATTCCTATTTGTGGCTATTGTTCCTAGGTATTTGAATTCAGCCACTTCCTAAAAACTTCCCCCATTTGTCATTAGCTGTCCATTTCCATGATATAATGTATTTCTATGTGTGACCATATATTTAGTTTTATTGATATTTACTTCCAGTCCTAATTAGCGTTACTCAATAGTGTGTGCGTGTTGCCCTTTAGTATATCCTCGCTATCGCCCAATAGTACTATGTCATCAGCATAAACTAACAGATTATTAATACCATCGAGTTGTAGGCCTTCTTAATCCTCTAAAGATTTGATGGCATGCTCTAGTACAAAAATTAAATAGTAGAGGAGATAGTGCATCTCCTTGCTTCAACCCATTTCAAAAGTATCTGAAAAACTGTTTGCCTACACGCACCCTACTCTTTGTGCCATTTAGACACATTCGTATAAGTATTAACTTTTTTAGAAATTCTGAACTCCAGCAGGATACTATATAATTGAATCGTATGCCTTTTTTTGACGTCTACGTATAGTGAATGTACAGTACCATTATATTCCCATTTTTTTTCTAAAATCTGTCTTATACTAAAAATCTGATCTGTTGTAGACCTGATTCTTCTAAATCCACATTGATGATCTCCTAGAATGTCATCAATATAACGAGTAGGTCTGCTTACTAATATATTTGTTAGAATTTTGTGCGAAGTTGAAAGTAGTGAGATGTGCTATAGTTGTTGCAATCAGTTTTATCTCTTTTTATATAAATTGATGTGATAATCCATTCTTTCCATTGATCTGAAAGAGCTTCTTTTTCCCAAATCAGATTAAGCAACCGGCGTATTTTGTCCATCAATTTTTCTCCCCCTCATTTTATATGTTCAGCTGGGATCTCATTTGAACCTGATGCTTTATACATCTTCAATTTTTCTATTGCCATTTCAACCTCTAATGCACTTGGTTCTGTGACTAGCATTTCTGCTCTCTGTAAATTATCCTCTTCTATATCCTCTTCTGTATGTGCATTAGTAGCTGATTAAAGTAACTTTTCCATCTATTTAATATACTCCTGGAATCTGCAATCATGTCCCCATTTTCATTTCGAATTATGCTTGTTCTAGCCTGAAACCCTTCCTTCTCTGTCCTAATTCCCTGATATAATTCTCTAATGTTCCTATTTTTGGCATTCATTTGAAGATCATTAATCTTCTCTCTCAAAATACTCCCTCTTTTTACTCTTTAATAATTTAGTGGTTTTCCGTCTAATACTACCCAATTGCTCTAAATTCATCTAATTTCGCTCGTGTAACCATTTCATTTTTGCTTGCTTTCTTTTCTTTACAATGTCAGCACATTCCTCATCAAACCATTTCTTGTTTTGCGTATTTTTAAAATAAACAAATGCTTTCTGATGCTGACAGTATGATACTATCTCTTCTAGCCTCCCATTCTTTAATTATAACAGTTTATTCTTCGTTTGCCACATTGCCATCTGAAGATTTCAGTACTTCAAATCTATTAGGAATTTTGATTTGGTATTCTTGCCGCATTTCTTCATTTTTCAAGTTTTTTAATTCAAATTTTTCACAATCGTCTTTAGCGTTTGTTCCTCTCATGAGCGATAGCCATTGTCTGGTTTTCACTCTGACCAGATGATGATCCGAATTGCAGTCTGTCCCTCTAACTGATCTAACATCGATGATGCTACTGTGCCAGCGTTTGTCCACTAATACGTGATCTATTTTGTTCCGAGTTTCCCCATCCGGAGACGTCCATGTGTATTTATGAATATCCTTATGTGAAAGGTTGTACTGTTAACAATGAGATTATTTGATGTGACAAAGGTGACTAATCTAACCCTATTGTCGTTACTATGTTCATGAAGACTGAATTTGCCTATTGTTTGTCTGAATGCAATTTACATATGATATCGTAAAAGGCTATCAAGTACGCATTCTAATTCATATAGAACTCATCCTTGATCTTGTCATCTTTATCTTCTGTGGGAGCATGTACATTTACGATTACAAAATCATGTCATTTACCCTTTAGAATTATGTATGACATCTTATCACTGACAAACTTAATATCTCGGATAGCAGATGAGATCCTCCTTCGGACTAAAAAACCAGTTCGAAATTCAGGTCTTTCTGCACCCTCGTAGTATAATGCAAAGCTTCCTGATTCCTGAATACCTTCTTCTGGCCATCTAACTGCCTGTAAAGCGAGTTAACCGTACTAGTAGAATTAATTCACAAGTTACGTGAAGAAAGACAAAAGTGCACCATTAAAAAGTTAAAAACATTGAGTCCAATCACAAACTGACACAATATTGCCAACCGAAAATCTACTTTAAATCACAAGAGTAGACATAGAACAGTGCTACCCGTTCATGTGGAGTTTCTCCCCGCATGAACCAGAGAAACTTGAGCTCTACCTTCATGTAGGAGGCCCTATCCCTTCAAGGGGCACAGTAGCTTATTCATTCAATCATTCATTGACTTGATAAATAATGAGTATAAGATATGTAGGCATTTTACCTTAGGCATTGTACCAGTGAATGTTTTCATTGTGTGTATTATATTCAGTGTTGACTAATTAATGTAGATTTGAACTTTCAAATTCCAAGTTATCCTCATAACATATAATATATGACTGGATTCAATGTGCCAGCCAAGCCGTGACCTTGATCTGACTAATGAAAATACGTGAAGTATAGATCATATGAGTAGCAAGTTAACACTTCATCTTCATAGGTGGAATATAAAACGAACGGAATTTTCATCACTCCTATACGCAGTGATTTATCTAGTGAATTTCAATCTCGCCTCTGAATTCGAGGTTCGTGATTGAAACCAGATTAGGCTAGATAGTCTTTCAGGATCATGATCCGTCGGAAGGGAAGTAAAGCTGTGGCGTAACGTTAGATTTACGCCACCTAAAACAACCTGAAGTCTGAAAACAATATTTCTAAGCCAAATACATCGTTCTTTAAGCGGAATGAAAAATTTCATTGCTAATAGCCTCATAAGAGCGGCACTAAATAAAAACAAAAAATATAGAATATCTTTAGGAATGGAATACTGTATTAAGGTGTAAATGTAATGTAAGAAAAAAATATTTTATCACTCCAAATTACTTCTAATTATGTTCGAATGCATAGGGATATAGTCAATAGATTATATATTTAGGTTCAACTCTGGTTCGTGTAGGATTTTTTTGTAGTTACAGTGTGTATTCTACTTTGGAAATATTTTCCTTCTTTATAAAAATATACAAATTTTGTTTCCTACATTCTTATTATCCTGGGATATAAAACTATTTTCTAGCTGATAATGTCATTTTGAATCCTCTATTTTGCTAATCTATCTTCATTCGTTTCACAATAAGAAAATTCCGCCCACAAGCTGCAAAGCCACGAGTGCCCTTGGTATAGATGGCTATTTGACGTGACTTGCATGCAAAATAGGGCAATTCCCTAGGAAACGAGTCTTAGAATACAAAACCGTTGTATTACAGAATAACATTGCTCTATGTTAAATGTTTCTGTAACTCATATTGAATGCAAATAAGAAGGGTTCAATCAATAGTTTTGTCTAGAAATATAAACTCACAGTGAAGTTCGCATTATTTATAATTTCTCAAAACCTTTGCATAAAGTGTACATGTTTACATAATTAATTACCTCAATTCATAAACATAAATTAGATTTTTTTTTGTTTCCACACTGTAAAAAAAAGCATGCACTGCTTATCACACCAAAAAACAAAATCGTATTTATCTTAAAGCCGTGTTCTTTTCATTTTAGTATTCTATTCTGTTATAACATATTTTATTCATAACATAGTATTAAAATTATACATATAAGCATTTATAGGTAGATACGTAGAAAGAAAAATAAATAGTTGGACGGATAGCTGCATTAGGTATTGTACAACTAGTCAAGTCTGCTCACCGAGAGGGGAAATTGGAGGTAGTGTCTAATGAATGGAAGATACTATTTTCCTATTACTCTTCACAGGCAATATGCTATAGTATGAAGCAAATAATGAACTATACAAGTATTATTCTACACTAGTTGACTGAATGTGGTGTTTCACTTTCCAAATGGTTTGAGTTGGCGCAGAATAATATGTTTGAGGTTGGGGAGGGGGTTAAGATAAAGAGCATAATTGCCTTCGTTTGAAAAAATAAAGACAAAGTTCTTGCTCCATGATGTATATTTCGAACCTTGTGCACTCCTTGGAAACGGAGCATCAAATGCCCTATAAGGAAACTGTATTCCACATTCCATTTCCGGTATCCCCATTCGCAGACTTGTTCTGGTCGGACAGTAGAGAAAACCGGAGCAACACATGTAAAAAAAAAAGTTTTTAATAACAGGGAAAATATAAAAATACGAACACTAAAATACTAATTATATTGCGCGGCAGGTATAGAAAATCCAAGGCATACCAACCGGATGTTCGCCTCACATCAATATGTGCCAATTAGACACATGAACGGTCATCCATCCAGTATAGGGCTGACATGTTGGTTCCCTATCATTGTAACTGGTTTTCTAAACCTTGAGGAGCTACCCAAATTCATCACGATACTGGATTAGCAATGGTCCCATACTGGCCGAAATTCCATGATAAAAATCTTCCCCCCCCTGCGGACTCGGACCAGCGCAAGTCCTGTAACTCTGCGTCAGGCTACATACTAAATTACAATCTGTATAAAAATAACTTGCACTGTAAAATGTATTATTACAGATATTTTATGATGAAAAATTTAATGATGGCAAAGTAACTTTATTTCACTAATTAGTTTAACACTGTACAAATTATCATTTTATATTACGGGTCGCGTGTAGTTTAATATAATTCAAGGTGAGTGCCAGACTTAAAAAGGTTGAGAACAACTGACTTAGGTTTTATAGCATCTATAAATAAGAATGCAATAAAAGAATACTGTAGTTTCAGTAACAATTATAGTGAAAAGAATAATCCTTCATTAATCGTATAAGTGCTCAAAAGTATTTATGGTTAAAAGGTAGCATTTCAACAAGATATACGTACTGCTGGATCGAGAATAGAACATTCAACACATACCACGAATATCAACGAGATAAAGCAAGAACTTTGTATCAGATACTAGAAATAGCGCGATACTATTAATTCAAAACAGAACAATACTGAAAATGTCCATGAGGACATGGTACAAGCAAGCGATGCTGCGAACAGCAGGATATCAAACCATTTATATACTGCACAATCGTCACTGCATCAATAATAACCCGTGAAGATTTATTTCATTTACTGTTAATTTAACCTCTTCCTTTAAATGTATTGTTGTGTGTCACAAGCCTCCCGGATATTTTTCTGTCGTAAGAGAAATTTTAAATCTAGAACACATACATTATTTTATTTTTTTACCACGCGAAGATATGTAGGTCCACACCGGATTAGTAATTATCTATATGGCGTGGCCTAGTCCGAGACAATTATGGACATACGAGGTACGACATTCATTCGTGTATACATTTTTATTAAAGAAGGCAGGATATCATGGTTTTAGGATGGTCAATATTATTCGGTAATTATTTGTGCCTTAACGTTTCCTCACATTAGTTTTACGTAATAATATATTAAAACACGTTTAAAATAATATAATGCAGAATGTGTAATGAAAAACTGTTCTATTTATGCAAATATTATGTACTGTTAATATGTACCGAATATAATGCTACCTATGGATAGAAATTCATATAACAAAATTAGGCCTACAATATATACCTAGAATATTCAGATAGTAGAGTCTTAGTCGGCAGATTACATGACCATTATCTAGAACCGGCCATGCTTGCAAACATTTTCCTCATCTTCGAGATAAGTGCTGGTTCTGAATTTCATTATTATTCATAGTTTCATTACAGTGTTAATTAATACCAATTCTACACTGAGTGAAACAGTAGGTCTAATCTACCCACGATCTTTCACAGGTTATGGGACGCTCGCTGAGTGTTCTCATCAGTAGCGATCGCTCAATGGAATGAAGCGAATGACTCATTTCCCTAAGTACCAACAAAAAAAAAGTTTTTAATTGAGCACAGTTAATTGCATTGCGATTATATGTTATTCATATGTCGAAATATTAATATATAAAATATTTTATCCTCTATTTGATACCCTGACTAAAAGTATATTTTATATTGAACTATACTATAATCGAATCAAGGGTTGTTGAAAATCGTTCATGTTCGCATTCTATCGCGTACTTTCGGTAGCATTCTTTGAATGCGACCCTTTGCCGGGTTTTCAGTTTGTTTTAAGTTTTTCTCATTCTTAAAATATAAAATAAATTATGAAATATTTTCTCATGTGCCTAACTGTAAATAGCAAGTGTTTGTTGGATTCTAGTTACATAATTAGTTTAAATGAATCCAAAAAAAAAAAATTCTTGAAGGGTTAATTAAAATATTGACTTTTCAGATTGGAATAAATGTATGCTAGATAGTGCAGTTGTGCGTTGTTGTGTAATGTGGGTACGGTAGCGTTTGGTTGGTGAAAAGGATAATTGTTGTAGGTTAATTCGGTAGATTGGAAGATTAATTATGGTATTATAGGTAATTATGGTGATTCAGGTTACGTTGAAGTCTTGAAGAATTAAAAGATGAAGTTAGTAACAAAACAAAGTGTAGTTTTATTCAGTAAATGTGCGTCTGTCCTGGACACACACAAAATACAAAAAGCCAAGATTCTTCTCAAGACGGTGAATATATATTTTTTTCAGCCCCTTCGCAAAACACAGTACAAAGGCAATTTCTTAAAGTAAAGAATGAACCGATATTTTTTTTGTATATAAGTCACCCTAGCTTGGTCCTTTTTTTACGACATGTGAGAGGGTGGCATCTGACCAGTTTCAATTGACCTGTCTCCATTACGTAGTCGTAAACCCGTTACACAATTTCTAAATGTTTAAAATAGTAACTTCTCTCGTTTAATACATTTTTACAGTACAGCGTGTATGAATGGAACATACAGTTTACACATTCTTCGAAAATTAGCAGTCCGACGCGAAGCATGACAGCCTCAGCAGTGCCTGGGTTTGGAAGGAGAACGCGCCTGCGAGTTAATGTTTAAAATCGCAGTCACTTCAAGGAATTTTGAATCTAACAAATAAACTATTTAATATGGAATACATACACCCGACCTGCTCCATACTACTAAACTAAAAACAAAACGATGTGTACGCCACTTTAAAATAACAAAATGAAACGAAATTGACTAGTTACGTGGGTGATGAAATATGTCAAAATTATACTTTTTACATTGTGTTTTATTTTCTAATGAAAAAAAAATACTTAAAATTAGCCTGGGTTAGATAATATGAGCAATCTATCAAAAGTCGTACAACGGCATCAGCGATCACAAAATCCACGTACGTTCTCAACCGTCTTTAGCTACATTTGGTACAACCCAAATATACTTTCAATTAGATCAGCATCTTAAGCAATACACAATAAAGCTCGTAGCATGGGCCGAAAAGAACGACCTCGAAATAAATGAGAAGAAAACAGTAAAAATGACCTTCAGGAAAGGAGAAAGACTAGCAGCGAATGACTGCATTCGGTATAAGGGAGACCCACTGCAAAATGTTCAAATATCTGGCGATTCCACTGTAGAGCCGAGGTGGCACCTTCGATAAGCACATCAAAGAACGCTCCTTAGCGGCCAGGATAGCAACGAGCAGTATTAAAAACCTGAGTAAACTATCCCTGGAGACAGCAATGACTATATTTTGCTTAAAAATCGCACCAATCATGACCTATGGACTAGAACTGATTTGGAAGAACCTAAATAAGGCAAACCTAGACGAAGTAGAGAAAGTCAAAGCACACTTTTTAAAGATAGCGCTAGGCGTATCAAAATACACGCCTTCACGCCTAACATACATACTGACAAAGGAACCCTTCTTCATAGAACAGCTCCACCTGGACCTTATCGTGCCGGCAACATATGCCTACAAAGAACTGCTGAGGGAACTCAACGAGAAGAGAGAACATATATGGCCTGAGTTCTACGCAACGGATGCGATGATCTACAGAGAATGGACAGCAGTCAGATACGAGCTCAGACACACCGTGACAAGAGTCGCGGTCCATGGTTTCCACCACAGGATATGCACAACAGTGAAGCGCCATAACCCAGAAGAAAAATGCAAGTGCAAACTATGTGGGTCGCACTGCGACCGATATACCTATTACAGTGTAAAAATATAGGAACATCGATAACAGACTTCTGTAAGACATGAAAACAATTCTTTCTACATGATCATTGGCTGCAATAATACCTATTATTATTAATAAAATATGAGCAGATAAAAAACAATGGGAAGTACTAGATGTTTGATTGATGTCTTCTTCTTGGTCAATCACAATTTCTTTTAGACGATACTTGGAAGATGAAACCTCTGCTAACAGATCAAATTACATTGAATTAATTTCTTTGTTAAAGAAATATAACGAAACTCTAGACAAACACCTTCAGAAAGCTACGGTATTCACGAGGTTGTCAAAGCATATAGAGAATTATTTAATTGAAAATGTTGTCAATATCACTTTGAAAGAGATAAGAACTGAAGTAACTCATTCACCTCTCATTGCCGTGAAACTAGATGAAAGCAGTGATATACCTTCTCATTCTCAACTATCAATAGTAACACAGATATTCACCTTCTGATTAACAAATTGTTGAACGATTTTTGGGGTTTACAGATATCAGTGCGAACCTCAAAACCAGTGCTCTCGCGGAACATGTATTTGGAACCCTAAATAGGCATGAGTGTGATTTAAAATTAGATTCACAATGTTATGACGGTGCTGTTGTAATGCCAGGAGAAAATGGTCTATAGAGAAGAGTTATAGATATCCCAAGGCAATATTTGTGTACTGTTTCGCACACCAGCTTAATCTCAATCAGTGTCTTCGATCAAATATGATTCTCGGCAATTTATCTTCCTTAAAAAATGTACTAAAACAATGGCAGCCTTAGATTCGGAAGTAAAAAAAAAACCTAAAGTACCAGATTGAATTACAATTCTAAACTTATAGAGTATGTTAATACAGAGATTACCTGATTAATTTGTTTATCGGCATCTTGGAAAGCCTACAACATTAAGTGCTAACATTAGAAAGGAAATTGGTGAAAATAAAAAAAAAAGCTGAAATGACGACTTTTACATACTGGCTATCAACGAGTTCGGAAATAAAGACAGAAGAATAAGATATTTAGTATACAAACAACTCGAGGGGTTTCACCGAAAAAGGTAAAGGAAGAACAAGGATAATACCATCAAAAAGATAAGCAACTTTAAAATCCTTTGTAGTATTAATTTTTAATATGTTATCTAGGTAAGTTAGATAATCCCCATCACTAATTTCTATTCATGTCAGTGAGTCATGCTCTTCACTTCAGCGAAGTCTTAAAGTCAGGCAAGGAAATAATACTGAATACTGAAACGGGAAACCAAAAATGAATTAATTCAAATAAATGTCGATAAAATTATCAAAATTAATAGCATTGCTTTTCGTAAATTGAAATACACGGGAGGGATGGGAGATGGAACACCGATCTTAGCAACCTTAGTAAAATTGCTTCCCTTTTACTGCAAATCACGAATCGCCACTGGTTTTGATGTAAAGAATCCACGGTCTTCAGTGAAGTACTGTTGTGTAATGTGCTGCTGACGTGTTAGACATGTGGAATATTATGTCCATTTTTTGTCCAATACCGTTATAACATTGGTTCTGATACTTTATGATTTTGCAATGAATCATGCTCTAAACTCGACTTCATTATTATCCAGTGTAAGATATATATATATATATATATCAATTGGTGTTTCCCGTATAATGTATCATATTTATTATTATTATTATTATCGTATCATTATTGTTATTACCCTATAAAATGTTGTTTGTACATGACATTTACATTGCTACATTTATTGTATCTTTAACTGTTTCTAATTAGTATAGTGTATATCTATATTTGTCGAATATTTATTTGTATTTGTGCTGGTTGAGTGGAAGAGAGGGCCTTATGGCCTTAACTCTGCCAGAATAAATAAAGTATTATTATTATTATTATTATTATTATTATTATTATTATTATTTATTTTTAACCCAATGGACTTATTTAAATGCCTGCTAACTTTCCCCTCCACTCAGATTTAAATGGCCACAGAAGACAGGAGGTGTCATGCTCTTTACATGCAAAAACACAAAATGCTCATAGAATGGAATTTAATAAATATTTTCCTTTAGAAATTTTAGTGAAGGTTTCTGAATAATTGTACTTGCCTAATGCGATATTTTGGTGTGGTAAATCTCGATACATTCCGGGACATGAAGTGGAACTTCACACTTTTTTCACTGAAATCTAGTTTCACTTCTTTTGTTCTGTTTTGAACACACGTTTATAGGGTTTCATTTTATTGTCTGTGCTGGGGATATACAATGGAAAGTGAGCCCAGTTCCTTGCCTGTAATCTGACAGGGGGTGTACTTGATGATGGGGGGCCTCTCATATTGTAGGATGGCAGCTGAATTGTCTCCAATAACTGCTTGGCGACAGCTATTCTGAAGGTCGAATATGCTGTCTTGCTATCTATGAAATTATTGTAGACCACAAAATAGTTAAACATAAATATGTCCAGCAAATAGAAAAATAATTTTCTGTATCCTTTTACAGTGCAACGCATTGTAGGAAAAAGGGCAGTGATCTGCTCTTTGCACGTCAACGCCTTGCATCCTGGTACTTTAGGCAGAGTCTTGGTTCTTTTTATTTCTTCCCTAGGTCTTTGCCCTTTTACCCTCCTCAGTTTTCCTGTCGGTGTTCTGTCTAATGTTTCGAAGACAAAACTCTCTAATAAACTCAGAATCCTGTCACGATCCTCACCACACACCCTCTTAGACGTCATTTCAAAAACTTAGCACTACAAATTTCTTCTATATATTTCCAACAAACAGCTTCTAATTTCACGAATTCTTACAAAAAAAAGCGGGTCGTCAAACATGCTTTCTCTTAGGAACCTAGCAAAGCTAACACTTTAGACATCTATGAGGTAGTTTGGATGTTATTGCAAAATATATGATCTCGTGCGCTTGACGTGAATGTCACGTCATTCGAAGACTGGGCTCCACTAGAGCGCGCGTGAACGTTACGTCATACGAGTTGAATGGGTTAATTCTCCTCTGTGATCTTATCACGATCTAAAAAGGACATGTTACAATGTCTAACACATCAACAACATATAACTCTGTATTACGTCACTGGATACATATCCCTCAATAACCTATGAAAGTTTGTCGATGGAATTGTATAAACCTAAAACACCGGACATCAGAAATCATAGAAATTCAAATAACAAAGACAGACATTTTAAAAGGCAAATAAATGGCGTGGCAGAGAATCGAATTATCGTCACAGAAATAGCCATTGACCTAAAGTTAGGACTCTAACCAATATTAATCGAAATTTGGATATCTGGGTTTAAGCAATTTCATAGTTGTATGTTTTGTGTCTTGCTATGACGCCCTAGAGATGATAGTATAGCCTGGAATACTTACACACATAAGAGGACAAGCCTTTTCCTAGCACATGTACATACAATATTTCTATACTCGCTCACAGCATTATTCCACACTTTAATATCACACGACAGTGTTTACTATAAATTATTTTGAGGAAACTCCAACTTTAAAATCACTGTCGGAATTATACCCCTAACAGAACAAAACGATTGCAATATATATTTTATTTAAGATAATTACTGCTTCTAAACCGGCTTTCCATATGATTTAGTTAAGTAAAAATAGATATTTAATCAAATATTTTATCTGCAGATTACCACGTTTATATTCGGGCTTTCTACGACTGACCTCGCGAGACACTTAATTAAAAGGTCAAACTGTTCTTGCAATTATTGAATCTCCGTATATACCAAACTTTTGTAGGCCTAATTATTAGTGCCTCACTAACTCACTGGTACTATAGAACCCATAAGTTCATACCACGCGTACATAAGCTCTCCATACATCCCTATCCTAGGCTAATGTTTACCAATTATTCCCTGTACAATCTACTTCCCTCAAATCATAGTTAATGTTATTCTCCCACCACATTCTTGGTCTACGAACTGGGTGTTTTCCCTCTGGTTTTCCTACAAGAAGCTTCCATGCACATCTTTCATTCCCCATTCGTGCCACATGTCCTCCCCATCGCAGACGAGACATAACAGAACTCAATGTATATGGCCTCCTATAAAGACCATGTAGTTTACTGTTATGTAGTTTCCTCCATTCACCTGTCTGTTCATCTCTCTTTGGTCCAAACACTTTCCTAAGAACTTCATTCTCAAATACTCGTAACCTCCTTTCTTCCCTTAAAGTAAGAGTCCATGTTTAGCATCCATATAATATAACTGGTAGAATAATAGTTTTATATATTTTCAGTTTAACCTTTTTTTTTTTTTAAAGGAGTTGGGACGTCAAGAGTTTCTGTAATGCATAATAGCATGCATTTCCAGAATTGAGCCTATGTTTAATTTCTTTGTGCATTTCATTCCTATATGTGATTATTGTTCCTAGGTATTTTAATTCAGGCACATCCTCAAAATTTTCCCTCATTTGTCACTAGCTGTCCATTTCCATTATATATTCCATCTATGTGTGACCACATATTTAGTTTTATTGATATTTACTTCCAGTCCCAATTTATTAGTGTTACACAGTAGTGTGTGCGTGTTGGCCTATAGTATATCTTCGCAATCGCCCAATAGTACCACATCATCAGCATAAACTAACAGCTTCTAAATACCATTGAGTTGTAGGCCTTCTTCATCTTCTAAAGATTTGATGGCATGTTGTAGCACAAAATTAAATAGTAGGGGAAATAGTGCATATCCTTGCTTCAACCCATTGTGGATTTCAAAACTATCCGAAAACTGTTTGCCTACACGCACCCTACTCTTTGTGCCATTTAGACACATTGGTGTGAGTCGCACTTAATTTAATCGTATGTCTTTTTGAAGTCTACGTATAGTTGATGAACAATACCATTATATTCCCATTTCTTTTCTAAAATCTGTTTTATACTAAAATCTGATATGTTGTAGACCAGTTTCTTCTAAATCCACATTGATGATCTCCTAGAATGTCATCAATATAAGGAGTAACTCTGCTTACTAATATATTTGTTAGAATTTTGTAAGAAGTTGAATGTAATGAGATGCCCCTGTAGTTGTTGCAATCAGTTTTATTTCCTTTATTATAAATTGGTACGATAATCGATTCTTTCCATTCATCTGGAAGAGCTTCTTTTTCCCAAACCATGCTAAGCAACTGGCGTATCCTGTCCATCAATTTTCTCCCTCTGATTTTATCAGTTCTACTGGGATCTCATCTGAATCGTATGAGTGCCACACATTAAATTTTAACATAAGATAAATTAAAGCCTAGATATTTAGAACTATTCACTTGCTCTAAAATTTTGTCATCAATACTATTTTTGCTCTTAAGGTATCATGCCCTTTAAATGCTAAACTTTTAGATTTATTCTTTGAAATATTAAAATTATAATTGGCACTTTGTTCCAAATTAAAAATAACTCTTTGTAGATTATCTTTTGAACTGGAAATCACAATTTGATCATCGGCAAATAATATGGTATCAAACAATTTATTATTTATTTAAAATGTTTATTTAAATTGATCTGCCAATGAACATAACTTCGTCTATATATATATAAATTAAATAGAGAAGGTGATAAAGGACACCCTTGTCTGAGGCCAAGGTTTATCAACATTTTTGTTGTTTAGATTTAAAACCCATGTCTATTACAGTTTTATGCAATTGTTTCAGTTTATATTTTTAACAGTATTTTAGTGTTGTAACAATGCACACTGAGCAATATATCGTCACCATGTTACAATTCAAGTGATAAGTTTCTAACAGCGATGACTTACATTCAGATGTAGACGATTCTATAAGTAAGGTAACTTAGGTAATGCATGGTAATGACAACATTTGTCTCTATTCCAAATACCATCGCGAGTTAGTACAATAATGACGAAAGATAAACATAAAATTCACCAACCTGAGAACTGGAAGTGAAATATAAACAAATCAAAACATGCTAAAGGGGAAACTTGGGTAGAAGCTAGAGTAACAGGTCCTTCATGTAAGTGTATTCATAAATACAGTAAAAGTTGCTCAAAGCGGAATCGCATGAGAGCATTTTTTTTTTCCACATTGGACAAATTTTCGCACTATGCAAAAAACTAATATTAATAATCTTAGATTATGGAGAACCGAATGTCTTTTTACGTACCTAGGATTAATTGTAGTTCCGCTGCCGTTGAAAAGTGAAGTACAGTATTATGAGCGACTTGGACGGTAACGCGCGTAAAATACCGTCCCATTTCGTCTGCGTTAAAAATATCTCTTAGGAGAAAATCATGAAATTCAAGTATGCAAGCTTTGATTTTCGCTCACTAACTACAGTTTTATCCACATTCTTTGATTCCCCGCAAATTTTATTACACGCTACATTGTGTCGTCTTTTAAAGCTGTCCAGCCAACCTGAAGATTCCTTAAAATCGTTATTCCCTTAAGAATTTAACATGAGCTAGAGCTAGAGTTTGGAGCATCGGTCCGGGAATTTTCACTTACACTTTTTCGCTTAATAAGAATGATACATACGATTCAGCCATCTTTATTCCGTAAATTCAGAACGCTACCTATGATAGATCGGACTGAGAAATTAACTAATTTAAGATTTTACAGGGCAATGGTTATTTGCAAGACAGGTATGTGTTTCGCATAACGGGTGTGCAGTGAGGCAAAAAGAAAATTTCAGGTACAGGTAGAATTTATACAGTAGAAGCTCCTTATTCGCGGGGGATATGTTCCGCGAATACAGAAACCGCGAATATGGAATGCAAATTTCTATGGTTATGTAGGGGATACGTGCCAAGGTTACAGAATAAAGTAAAAAATTATCAAAATAAAATAAATTACTGAGAGATTTTAAACAATTCCTATTAATTATTAATGTCAGGTTTAGGCAATGACCCAAAGAACGTAGCGGTATTTTGCCTGTTTTGCCGCTTTTAAAAGGTATTTCAATTAGGATTGATATTCAGCTGTGAATTCTGCCATATAATTTCTTATTTTGCCTTCGGATTTCTTGATTTATTAACATTGAAAACAATGAAACAGCGTGATATAGACGCAAACGACACCCGAACGCATATAACCATTACTTTAAGCGGCAATACTACTTTTTTTCCTCTTCGGTACTGATTATTTTTCTTTCATTTTACTTGACATTATAAGCTGGGAACAAAGCACAAGAGACACTTGTTATTCAATCAAAATTATTGCAACGATATTGAAACAATAATATACCGATCGCGGCGATGGAGGCATTTATCAATGTACATAACGGCACGTGTAATACAACCGTTTTCAACAGTGAACTTTAGGGTCAGTGACAATTAGGTTTGTTTTGTTTTGATATTTATTTGTCCATTTGGTTTGAATCACTATTCGTAAAAGCCACCTTGGCACCTGCCTTCAGTAAAAAAAAAAAAACTGCTGATAGTTTATATATACAGCCTGCATCCGCGAATAAAGACTTTTTAGCCACGAATACAGGAACTGTGTCACAATTTTTTAACTCTCGAATAAGGAACATTTACTGTACTTCACCCAGCGGCAGGAATCATTCCTTATTATTTTTTTGGCCTAACAGGAATTCAATGAAGTGGAAACTAATTTATTTCTCTCTCTGTCTTTCGGCTTTATAATTTTTTTCATGAATTGTGTAGAAATATTCTTCCGTTTCCGCGTTGGACAGATTCCGTTTTATGCTAAATAAATACACGAAAAAATTACTTTTATTTCGCCGGGACCAATAAATTTGTTCACATTGGACATATTTCCGCATTATTAACGTTCCGCATGAAACGAGTTTTACTGTACTTCGACAAATTTAACATAAGATGAACCAAGACATACCCGGCACTTCAGTTAACTGCCCGATAAAGAAAAGCAAGACTGTTACCTTAGTGGCCTTCATTTCCGTAAAGGGAGTGCCGCGACGCTGTGGAAAATCAGGTGTAGCAATTCCAATGTCTCATCTGTACCTATTTAAAATCAGGGTTGGAATAAATTAAAATAGAATCCACGAAAGGACATTTCTTAACTGAAAATGTTACTGCGCCAAAATATAATGGAGATTGCCATGACAATAGAGCTATTAAGTTGTCAGAAGATAGTAATGAAAGTATAAAGAAGCACATAAGGCGCTTTCCATGGCACGCCGTTCATTATATTATAGCCGAAATGGCAATGAAGATAGATACTACATGAGTATCAGCAAGATACTGCTTGTTTCAGGATAAGGATCAAAACCATTCAAATGACACAGTCTATAACATATTATATTTTTATTGTATTTACTGAATTACATTCATTTTTATTTAACCGTCCCGATGTTAATATCAGTCAATTTAGGAGTTTTGTTGAATATTATATTAGACAAGTTACGTCTCAGAGTTACATAATTTCATAACCATTAATGGTTGTACTTGGTTTCTATTTAGATCATCTCGTCCTTACTTTGTTTACTGCTAACATAAACCTGTTATGTTTATCTTCCTATAGATTCAAGGGCAATTTCAAAATTATTGATCATTCAGTCCAGGTATGATATACGAGTGTTCGTCTCGCCTCTTGTTTATAATATGAGTATCGATACACGGCATTTTACCCGGAAAGTTATAAAAACCAACGAAAACAGATCATCATCATCATCATTATTATCATAAACTAACAGTTTATTAATACGATTGAGTTGTAGGCCTTCTCTATCTTTTAGAAAATTTGATGGCATGCTCTAGAACATATTTGAATAGTAGAAGGAGATAGTACATATCCTTGCTTTAAGCCACTGAGAATTTCAAAAGTACGCCTATCTAAAAGCTGTTTGCCTATACGCACCCTACGCTTTGTGCCATTTAGATACATTCGAATAAAAATAAATAACTAAAAACTTTAAAGCACACAAATACTACGTTTCTGTCCAACTTTAATAAGAAATTTTAATTCGTCATTCGAACAAGTTTATCTTTAGATATCGAAGAAATTAAATTCCATTCCAGTTGTGTGATGAAAGAAGATATCCTATAAATAAATATGAATTTTCCTGAGCTGTAGGGAAGTCGTTTGAAAGCAATAACATCACAGAGAACAGGAAGACACTCGAGCTTCAAGTTATTGCGAAATTTGAGGAGGAAGGCAATTCTTGCAATGTTTGTAGGTTTCGCCAATATGAGCGCTAAGGGATTCCATTCCCTTCTAAATGAAACATTTCATGTTTACGTCGGCTTTATTCTTTGAACTACTAAAATTTCTTAGTGAAGAATAACTTATATAGCCTACATATAATTTTATCAGAGTATGAAGCTTTCACAGATAAAGAATTGAAGGAATGTTATGTGAGTTTGCATAATGAATACAAACCGCGGATTTGTTTCTCCAAAATGGTCTTATTAACATTGATTTGTTTAGGGATGAGAAATATGGATAACTACTCTTAAGTATTTACTAAAGTATACCAGTATTCTATTTTGATTCATTTCCAATTTGAAATTAAACATTCAGGGTATTGTAGAACTATTATTGCAGTTATGTTTCTTTACTATTTTTTTATGGAATCTTGTAAGACTGATAGGTGTAGGCCTATTTTGACATTGAACATAACTTGTTCCGGAGCCTTCAAACACTATTGAGTAACACTAAGAAATTGGGACTGGAAGTAATATCAATAAAACTAAATATATGGTCACACGTAGAAATTCAGTATATAATGGAAATGGACAGCTAATGACAAATGAGGGAAATTTTGAGGAAGTGGCTGAATTCATATACCTAGGAACAATAATCACAAATAGGAATGAGATGCACAAAGAAATTAAACATAGGCTCAATTCTGGAAATGCATGCTATTATGCATTGCAGATACTAGTACGACAAGGCGCTCAACTCTTGCCTACCCCACTAATGGTTCACGAGTCCCTTGGACTTAACCGGGAGGACTGTCTAGCAGATCCACCGATCCTAGATGGATAGGACAGGGCAGCACAAGACAAGAGTATAAAAACCAGATCCAAGAATCAGATTTAAAATTCCTTATCCCGCCAACAATCGAATTCGGGCCGCCGAAGAGAAATGTGGGACTCTAGGGACCAAGTAACGGCAAAGGACTGTATAAAACTGAAATGTTAATATAATTTTTTTTTATTTAGACTTGAAGTAAAAATGGTAGATAATATACCAGAAATTCTTTCTAAGGATATTTAGATACTTCCTCAATATTTAGGTGCTAAGTCTCTATTATAAAAAAAATTGGCCCTGAACTTTAATATTTTCATGAAGAATCGTATTAAAGCACGTATCCGACTTAATGAAAACTAAAATCAATAAAAACCTCATATTTTTTTCTCGAAATGTGACACAGATGAATCTGGCCTTTTCCCATTGAGTTTCTCAATTAACTGTTGGGCGCGAGTTTCTAACAAGTTTTGAGGAATGATATCTGGTGTCAAAATGAACAAGTCGTCACTATAAACCCATATCCGGCGACATTCCAAGTACAAAGCTGGATGCAGTGAATTTGTTTATGGCTCTCGTGGTGATATAAGTATGTATACATGTAAAGGAATGAATGGTGACAAATGAAGTACTGTAGATTGATTTTCTAAAGATATATTGACTTATATATATATATATATATATATATATATATATATATTATATATTGTTAGACCTATGTGATAACAAGAATGTACTTGAGTTGTAAATAAAGAAATAAAGAAAATATGACGATTCCCATGAAGCAGACAAGAAGAAACTACTAAATAATTATCATAAGTAATGCCACGAGTGATTTCCAAATTATCGATAAATTCACGACTCACGAAGTGAGGAGTGAATTTATGTAGAGAATTTGGAAACCAAGAGTGGCATTTGTTAGGACTATTTAACGAATAAAATTAAGCTGTTTACTCACAAATCATTATTTAACTATAGTTATTTTAAAATATTTATATATTTAATGTAAACGGCGATGTTTGAAAACAAATGAGAAACGATAGGTACGCTTCATCTGCTTCTTTTGTTTATCACTGCAACCAGATCATACTATTTATTGCCAAAGGAACGCAATATTGTAAGAATGCTCTCTAGTGGAGAAAAAATGAAACACATCAAACTGTATATTAATTCATTTCTGATGTCGTATGATGTAAATATGACAATTATATTTTTCTGGATTATTACCTGGGGACAAAAATACATTTAAGAAAGTGCAAACAGTGGTTTCTTTTTTTGGTGGTATAATCAATTGCTA
The DNA here is from genome assembly GCA_030220185.1 of Diploptera punctata. Lineage (NCBI taxonomy): Eukaryota > Metazoa > Arthropoda > Insecta > Blattodea > Blaberidae > Diploptera > Diploptera punctata. Next base: position 671,854 of record JASPKZ010008888.1, read on the forward strand.
CAAATGTTTTTATATTAACTCCCGCATGCGCTATGTGTTGACATTCATGCACTATATATACAATCTGGTAGCCGTATTTCTCACAGGCTCAGTCACTGCAAAATAATGGTCAGACCTGTTCAGAATATTAAAAAGGAGGAGCTTTCTTTAATATGGTAATTATAACACTGATAAATATTTCGTGAAACACGACTCTGATTGGTTGTAAAACAGAAATCATTGAAACGTGATTGGTCATTGACTCCCATTTGGGGTATGAGTTAAATAGTCATAAGTAATGCCACGAGTGATTTCCAAATTATCGATAAATTCACGACTCACGAAGTGAGGAGTGAATTTATCTAGAGAATTTGGAAATCAAGAGTGGCATTTGTTAGGACTATTTAACGAATAAAATTAAGCTGTTTACTCACAAATCATTATTTAACTATAGTTATTTTAAAATATTTATATATTTAATGTATACGGCGATGTTTGAAAACAAATGAGAAACGACTGGTGCGCTTCATATACTTCTTTTGTTTATCACTGCAACCAGATCATAATATTATTTATTGCCAGAGGATCGCAATGTTGTAAGAAAGCACCCTAGTGGAGACATTTATAACCAACGTTATAGGTATTAATTAATTTGATGCCCTATGATGTAAATATGTCAATTATATTTTTTTGCAACGTCATTCCCTGGAAAATAATTCGTTTAAGAAAATGCAAACAGTGGTTTCTTTCCTTTTTTTTTGTGGTACGGTATAATCAATTGTTACAAATGTTTTTATATTATCTATCACATGCGCTTTCTGCTGACATTCATGCACTATATATACAATCTGGTAGCCGTATTTCTTCGAGGGTCAGTCACTGCAAAATAATGCTATGACCTATTCAGAACGTTAAAAAGGAGGTGCTTTCTTTATTATGATAAACTTTAGTTGGTAAATTTTAGGCGAAACACGACTGTGAAATTGACTCCCATTTGGGGCATGAGTTAAATAGTCATAGTAAAACTGTTTTCAGATGTAAGTAGCTCAATATGGATTATGACTGTATCCCAAGTGTTGTGTTCCCATGTGTAATTAAGTTAGTATCTTATTTAAAGAAGGGCTTCAGAAACTCAGATCATTAAGGTCGAAATTCAAATCGAGAAGCAAAATGGTCTACCCTTACAAATGTTGCTCACATGTAGCATATTTCAGATTTTGGGTTCATTTATCAGATTCATATCCCTTTTGATGGAAACGCATTCATTATTTTTACGCTCTTAAAAATTTACCCCGACCGGATTTACACCTGTGAAGCTGCAAATTTCAGGCGAGCATGAACCACTGGGGCACGCCATAGAGAGGTTGGTTAAGGCAAAACGCTACAAGCGTGGAGGGATCGAGTCCCGGTGGGATCAGGATTTTTATACTGGCATAAACCTTTTGGCGGCATCATCATCAGTCTCTAAAATAAACGAGTATCTGACAGTTTTTCTGGGGGAAAGACCGCCATCATGCAAGGCTGACATCTCGTGCCCATTGTGTAGAAAGCTAGCATCACATTGGGTCCGTCGTGGCTGTGGTGATGATAATGATACATTTAATAAATACAATTCAAAAACTTTTCTTACGATTATATAGACCTACTTCAACAGAATAAGGAAAAAAATTGTCTGAGGTGTAGTTACTTTAACTTTACTAGAATTCAGAACAATGTAACTGAGAAACGATCAAAACCAAACTACATTTCTCAATATAACCTTAACATAGCAGCAGGAACACGCAGCAAATGCTCAAAATGTTTATCTTAGTATGGATAGACCTAATTGACTCCAGATTTATCGTTGCAGAGCTTCGTATGATTTACACTCTCAAAATGCACGCACAAAACTTTCTGTTCTTATAAGAAAATTAAGCAATATATTCATTATATATATTTTCATACTTCTAGATGTGTCGAATGTTGTCCAAAAGTTTGACGTAGTGGTACTAGACTCAAAAATAAGTACAAAATCAGTTTACTAGACACTTCCGTAAACATATTATATGTACCAAAGTTATAAGATACATGTAATAGCGAAATCCGATATAGCTATTAAGGTTGTACTTATGAACATATTTTTGCATTTTTATATATATTCATTGATCAAATTACCATATATATGATATGAAAATAAAAATAAACGCCTAAACTCGAATTTGAATCCAGAATCTCTGAATTGACACTTACGCTATCCAGACCCCTAACACAAACATTTATTTTTCCTTTATATATATATTCTCTATCATGAGAAATAGCAGGAACCTGTCTCACTCACTACCCTCTAGTGGCTACTATAACAACTGAGCAAATTAAAGAGAATTTTTTACCTTATAATAGTGAAGCTTCTTTATTTCATATATATATATATTTTTTTTTTATTTATTTATATACAGAATTTTAATGTTTACACATCTTTCTGTGCCTAAAGTACTGTTTTTCTTCACCACTCGTCTCTCTCCATCCAAATCCATGTCCTCCAGTTCTCTTGCTCTCATTCCAGTTCTTATTTCCTGCATCCACGAGTTTCGAGGTCTTCCTCTCCTCCTTCTTCCAGGTATATATATATATCTGTTAATACCCTAGAGGAAGTATTTTTTATATATTTTTCCGAATTTTACTCGGTAAAGACACTGGAGAACGAAAAAGTTACTCTAAAAGTCACCGAAACGTGGCCTTGTTTTCTCGCAAAGAACGTGAATATATGTATGATTTAATCAAAACAAGAAATATATACATATTCCGTAAACCTGGAACATCGAACCAAAATTCGGCTTGCTAAGGAATTCGCTTAGTTTACGCAATTCCTGCCAGAATGTTCATTCTTTTACATTATGTATTTTTATTATCGAGACAATTTAATTAAGCTCTATGTATTATTATATATATTGAAACATTTGTTTTTGTTCTTATAACCTCTATAAGCTTATATTCTGTTATTAATTTAACTATAGGCCTAGATAATTATTCATTTAATGAATGTTAATATCTGTAAACTTAAGCTGATGAAGTGGATAAAAAGATCTTACGGTCGTAATTTCAGGTAAAATTATTATTATTATTATTACTTACTTACTTACTCACTGGCACTATCGAACCCGTAGGTTCATGGCCGAGCGGACATAAGCTCTCCATACATCCCTATCCTGAGCTAATGCTTTCCAATCATTCCCTGTACAATCTACCTCCCTCAAATCATAATTAATGTTATTCTCACGCCTCATTCTTGATCTACCAACTGAGTGTTTGCCTTCCGGTTTTCCTACAAGAAGCTTCCATGCACATCTTTCATTCCTCATTCGTGCCACATGTTCTGCCCATTGCAGTCTACGAGACATAACTGTTCTTATTATATCTGGCTTCCTATAAAGACCATGTAGTTCATTGTTATGTAGACTTCTGCATTCACCTGTCTGTTCATCTCTCTTTGATCCAAAATTCTTCCTCAGAACTTTATTCTCAAATACTAGTAATCTCCTTTCCTCCCTTAAAGTAAGTGTCCATGTTTCGCATCCATATAATATAACTGGTTAGAATAATAGTTCTATGTAATTTCAGTTTAACGTTTTTTGAAAGAAGTTGGGACGTCAAGAGTCTCTGTAATACATAATAGCACGCATTTCCAGAATTGAGCATATGTTTAAATAAGTTATTCATGCGTTTCATTCCTATTTGTGATTTTTGTTCCTAGGTATTTGAATTCAGCCACTTCTTCAACATTTTCCTCATTTGTCATTAGCTGTCCATTTCCATTATATAATGTATTTCTATGTGTGACCATATATTCAGTTTTATTGATATTTACTTCCAGTCCTAATTTATTAGTGTTACTCAATAGTGTGTGCGCGTTGACCTTTAGTATCTACTTGCTATCGCCCAATAGTACTACATCATCAGCATAAACAAACAGCTTATTAATACCATTGAGTTGTAGGCCTTCTTCATCCTCTAAAGATTTGATGGCATGCTCTAGTACAAAATTAAACACTAGAGGAGATAGTGCATCTCCTTGCTTCAACCCATTCTGGATTTCAAAAGTGTCTGAAAACTGTTTGCCTACACGCACCCTACTCGTTGAGCCATTTAGACACATTCGTATAAGTCTAACTAACTTTTTGGGAATTCCGAACTCCAGCAGGATACTATATAACTTCTCCCTCTTAATTGAATCATATGCTTTTTTGAAGTCTACATATAGTTGATGTACAGTACCATTATATTCCCATTTCTTTTCTAAAATCTGTCTTATACTAAAAATCTGATCTGTTGTAGACCTGTTTCTTCTAAATGCACATTGATGATCTCCTAGAATGTCAAGTATTATTATTATTATTATTATTATTATTATTATTATTATTATTATTATTATTATTATATTCTTCTTCGCATAGTAATAAACACAAGATTATTTTTTTTCACAGTTTAATTTAATTTGAAAATGGAAACATTTCGTATTAATGTTTGAAATTAATTAAAAGTAATGTAAGTAGCAGAGGAGATAAAATATTTATTTACATAGCGAGCTTAAAAACGATAAGGAAAGACAAATATATAATGATCTTAAAAAATATTCTCATAAATATAAGTCATAGTAATACTTCTAATAAGCTATTGAACATGTATACATTATGTAATAAAATCGACATTATACTTGAAGACACTGTGACGTCTACGCATAATCGATAAACGAATCGCCTAACTATTTCTTGGAAAGCCACATTCAAATTTACTAACATCATATACAAATTTAATCACGTAACCTAGTGGACTTTTTATACAGCTGCTACATATCCTGAATCAATATTACTATAGAATCTTGACAATTTTTGAATGCACTAAATATAAATAGATATTCGCACATCGAATATATATTGTGAAGAACTTACGATCCAAATATTGTTCTTCTGGATGTAAGGAGAACAAGTTGAGAAAACAGCTATAACGTGTGGGGGACATAACATATTGACAATATGTCACCCTTTCACTGACTGAATGTTCGACATCTGTAAATGACACATGTGAATGTCCCAAGCAGTCGGGAGGTAGCCCAGGGCTTTGTAAGTCTAAGGCTGCATACAGTTTATATCAAAGAAATACAGCACTAAAGTTGATACTACGTCACACTACCCAATAAGTTTCCCTATTGCCATCTGCTCGTCAGGAAGCAGCAAACAGTTCCATTGACAATGGTTCTTAGGAGATGTATCACGGGAGGAATAACTAACTTGGTGACTATATCATTTGGAGAACGAATTTAACATTATAGACTGCTGTCTTAGATCTGCATGTTTTGCAAACGTGTGGACAGATTGTTTCAAGGAAGGGATGTAATAAAATACTAATTATCTATTTGTAGATGTTATGTGAATATTTAGGCGAATGGAGAACAATGATAAACAGTGTGTACAAGATGTAGCCATGTAATAAGAACAGTTGTGTCTCGTAGACTGCGGTGGGCATGACATGTGGCACAAATGGGGAATGAAAGGCATGTAATCATCTTGTAGATTAACCGGACGGAAAGCGCCCAGTAGGTAGCCAAGAATATGGTTGGATAATAACATTAACCCCAATTTGAGAGAAGTAAATTATACAGGGGGTGATTGGAAAACATTACCTCAGGATAGGGATGTATGGAGAGCCTTATGTCCGCGCGGTCATGAATCTAATATTCCTCAATATATAAGTACTTTTATCTATTAAATACCCAAAAATACCCTTACTTATATATATAACATACATAGATGCATAACAAAGTGGTGAGTTAGTTACGTGAATGTATTTACCTGTAGATGGACTAGCCTAATTTTAACTCAAACCGGAACGTCAAGAATATTAAGTAGAAATACAAGATTACTGAAGGTATTCGAAAATTCCTAATACATACTTCTAGGATATACTCTGCTGGATAAGAAAAGAAATGAAGATATAAGAAAGGAACTAAATATTTTCAAACTTACAGACCGAATAATTAAATTTAGGAACGACTGGAAAGAACATATTGATAGAATGTCAAAAAGAAGATTTCCAAAATTATTGCTAAATTATAAACCGCACGGAAGGAGAAATGTTGGACGCCCACACAGAAGATGGTCTGAACAATTTTAACAATTCTAGCTTTCATGAAACCGGAACGAGCCAACAGGCTTAATCCCTGGATAATGATGATGATGATGACACTTCTATTGCTTGTAGATGGGACTAAGTAGAACATTTTTCATTCATTTTGAGAATTTTCCTCATCATTGAGGGTTTTCTCCAACCAATCTTAATAATTAACTTGCGTTTTAAAAATACATAAATGACTAAGGACTTACACGTTTTCAGTTTGTAATACACCTTAATTATCTACCAAGTAATTAAGGAGCCTTGAAACATATGTCCGACAAAAACAACCATAAGATGTAAGAATGTACAGAAAAATTGTTTATTATTAGACAAACCTCTTAATGTTACTTCCTATTGTATTTTAAAATCTAAGTAGATAATTCTTTTAATATAAACCTTAGTCCGGAAACGTACCGATTGCCTATGTTAAGTTCGAATTAAGCGTTTAGATCTCCTACGTCTGCAATACTGATTTAATTATTTATGACAATTAATTACATTTATACAACAAAAAATTCACCGACTCCTTGAAAATTTCCAATATCGAGGGATAATAAATCAACTCCATTTTGTCATTGTAAGTACTTATCAACTACAACAGCGGTTCGATGATGCGACGACCAAGCTCATTTCACACATTGTACCCTATCGCTGAATCACAGCTGGTGTACCGTGAATGTGTTATGCAGAAGCCAGAATTTGTGAAAATACTCATAGATCTTCTACAGTATCCACAGGGGTTTGATACACTAGAGAATTCATGTGGCCCCAGAAAAAAAAACTGACGGAGCCAATGCAATCGACCGCCTCGACATTCATCTCTGACCGAAATATCGGTTAACTTGATCACGAGCGGCATGTGATAATCGTGTTGAAAACAGAGGCGACGACGGATGTCTATTGGCAAAATTACCAAAATCCGTGCAATACTTCTTCCAGGAAGATAAGTGCCACTCGTTGAGCGGGATAGGAAAAGGTAAGGATCAATCGAACGACCGTTCACAATACCTTGTCCACATTAAGGGCCGCATGCAAATACATTAGTCTTTACTTAAATTACTTCCAAACACTGGTGAGCTGACTTTCCGTGAGCAAGTGCAAAGATCGAATTAGCTACCCACTAACTAGTCATGCATGAAAGTCGTCGTTTTCGTAATATTGGCATGAAATTACCCAGAATTCTCAGCGATAAAACCACTTCCGTTATTTTCGTCTGCTAGAGGAACGCATTTACGCTTGCGTATCGCAAATAATACCGTATACAATGACGCCTGCATCATGCAATATTACGCCGATTCTCCTGTTCTTCCAGTTGAATTCTTTGGTGGACTCTATCAAATTCCTCTTCTCCGCGTATACCGAAAACATGATCGAAGTCTTCAAGATCCGACATCTTGGATAAAGCAGCAAGGTACGCGGCAAGGTTTCAAACTACATCGGTTACCATCGGTTCCTATAGGGTTGCTAACGATTCGTTTCTCTGCTAAGTCACCTCGCCAGGTAGCTTAGGAATTTCAACAATTGTTATCCCATGAACAGATTTTTGAGTACGCAAAAACGCATTTGGATGTAACTTACTCAGCAGAGTATAGGCAGAGAACGACTTTTACGGTCTAATGCGTTCATAGATTCGAGCCTAAATGCCGAAACGCTGCATTGACGTGCATGACATGAGTGTTTTTGTCACCCAAAATATGCTATTCCTTGAGTTTAAAACAGTTCTCTAGTGAATTCATATTAATTGGTGAAGATTATCTGTTCTAAAACTGGGACTCGTCCATGCACCGGAGTAAGAATCACATACAAAAAATAACACGCAGTGGAAAATCAGCTGGAGGACTGACATAACCTCTCGGGATGGTTTGGGTATAGTTGCTGCTCATGGAGAGTCTCTCTGACGATGGTATGAGGCATGCAATGGTTCGAGTACTTGTGCACGAGGTTTTTCAATGCGATGCAGTACGTTCTCTTCAAAGTTGGAAGTGCGACGTCTCCTTGGAACACCACAGTAAGCTCTGTCGACGACAAAAATACCTCTTTCCCGGACCCGCTGAATAACTTTGGCGAATTAGGGTATACTATGCATACATACGATGTGGATAAAGCTCTTGATAAAGCCGACAAGTAGCTTTTGCATTGCAGTAGTTCATTTTCGCCATTCATCAATACAGTTGGTGTATTCTGTATTTGTGTATTCAACCATGATACACCAAATGAATGGGACTTAGGTTCGAATATGTACTATGAGAGGCAGGATAGGTCTCAAGTGATCGTCGTGTGGATAATGACATAACCTAAGTGTCGTTAACCTTGTCAATCTGATTGCATAAAATACAAGTAGACTTTATACACTCAACAGAAAATGGATATTTAAATATTTAATTTGAATTTGTACCTGAAGAACGAAAACGTACGCTTTTGAACAAGGGTTCTATTCAAATGTTATCTACACAGTCCTCTCTACAGCCCTCAGAGTATCCAAACATCCGTATAAATTATTTGACAAATGAAAATCGAATAGTACTGTCACTGACAACATGAAGTATGAAGTTAAACTTTTCGTCGTATTTTGCTGAATGTAGATATGTTAAACGAATTTAACCCTAATAATATAGGATAACTTATTGAAGGATAATTTATAAAACAAAGGAATAACTCAGTATATTAAGCGCACACCTCAATTAATAATAAAACTAGATTTCTACATCAACAATAAAATTGTTAGAAAAGTATTCCTAAAACAATGTATTTTACATGCAACAGAACCGGACATTAAATAACCCAGACTATCTATCATCCTACATGTAGGATTATAAAACATGTATTTTTTCTTCACAGTTTTAATAATGAAATTCTCTTTAATTTGGCGAAATCTGTCACCCATATGGTATTATGTTACGTATAACATTCATTCTTTTATCTTAATTTACACTTATTTTAAGTAATCACAATCCTACTATACTAGTATTTAATGGTCCATTTAATAGATAAACAATATAAATTACAAGTTATTGACATTATTCTACTTTACAAATCGTAGGTCACGCATCTTTAAAAAAATGGAGAAAGAAATACAATTTTCATTTATATTAAGGTTAAATACGAAAAAAAGGAAAAGGAAAATAATGAAAAATCTACAAAAATCATGCTAATGTTTTTAAATGTATACAGTATGTATAAAGGTATAAATAATAGTTTTAAAAAACTAAAAGAACACGCTTTATTAGAAAACTAAAAAAATGAAAAATAATTTTAATTTCCAATACGCTTGGTATACAATAAAGTGGTCAACAAAAAAATCATCTCCAACACATATAGAATAAAATTAGAGTTATCATCAAAAAGAAAATAATTTTACCATCAAAAGCGTGGGGTGCTCTATATAAATTAATATATTTGATAATAAACAGATATTGGTAAAAGTAAGCTCTCTAAGAAGAAAGTGTACAAATCATAAAAAGCACCCCACGCTTTTGATGGTAAAATTATTTTCTTTTTGATGATAACTCTAATTTTATTCCATATGTGTTGGAGATGATTTTTTGTTGACCACTTTATTTTATCCCAAGCGTATTGGAAATTAAAATTATTTTTCATTTTTTAGTTTTCTAATAAAGCGTGTTCTTTTAGTTTTTTAAAACTATTATTTATTTTTTATTTTTTAGTTTTACTATTTTATAAAATAAGATAAAAATGTAAATATCTTTAAATTCGATACTATTGTAGTATGAGCTAAAAGTAATACTCTTCTATAAAAAGACCCTCCCAGCCGGATTTGAACCAGCGACGTATGGATTACTGAAATTATATACCACTAAGAGTTCACTGCTCTACCAACTGACCTCTTACAACGATTGACTAAAAACTCGACAAGTCCGCAACCTATTATACCAGTTTTCATTTTTTTGATTTTCGGATGATTCTGGCCAGGATTTTAGAAACAAAATATGAAATTATTGTATTGTCACAGGTCCTCTACACGTATACAAATTTCAAGTCGATCCAATATTTCTAAGTGGGTGAAAATCGCGTTGAAAGATTTCGTTACATTGATACAGAAACACGTTTGTTGATTTTTTTATGATTATGGCCAGGATTTTAGAAAATACATATGAAATTATTGTATTGTCACGGGTCCTCTACAATATACAAAGTTTCAAGTCGATCCAATGTTTCTAAGTGGGTGAAAATCGCGTTGAAAGATTACGTTACATTGATACAAAAACACTTGTTTTGATATTCTGATGATTATGGCCAGGATTTTAGAAATAAATATGAAATTATTGTATTGTCACGGGTCCTCTACAAGTATACAAAGTTTCAAGTCGATCCGATTATTTTATGTGGGTAAAAATCGCGTTGAAAGATTCCGTTACATAGATAGATAGATACAGGTCAAGCTAATATAAAGCGTGTAAAAATAAGAAATTTGTTTTTGAATTATTATTTGCATTTTGATATTTAGGCAGCTCCACGGCGCAACTGATTAGTCACTCGCCCTTCACTTCTGGGGCTACTACTCAACATCCTCATGATGCTGGGTGGGCACCAGCCTCATATCAGTCTAAATTCCCTGAGAAATGACTTTCTTTCACAGGGATTCGAGCTAGCGCACCTCGCATAGATCTGCACCAAGGGATGATAGGGCCTAGCCTTAATATACCAGGCTATTGCGCTGCACTTAATTGTAAGTAACAAGATATTGCAATATTTTCATTCTTAACGACATAAACAAATACAAATCCGTAAAAAAATATCCTTTCATTTTGGAACACTGCCAAAATTAATAATACAGTAGCTTATCATTTAGTGTATCGGAATTTAGATCTCAAATGCAAAATAAAGGAAACTGATTTAAAATAGACCAATAATTTAGATCGTTGAAAAAATTCGGAACTTATATGATTTGTATACAAGTGAGCAGTAAATTATACTTTACTAGATATCCGCATTTTTTTTAGCAATGTAGTTCTTTTCCACAAAATTGCATAACCTCAATTTAAACCTTGAAGTATAGCCAAGTTGCATTAATAATGAAAACTCCAGGCCGCGTCATATCTCCTGGGTCAACTATATATTTTTAATATATATAATTCTTTTTTTTATTTTACGTTTTTATCTTTATTTCCCGTATTTTTTCTGATGTTTGGTTTTTTGTTCAACATTCATTTTACTTTTTTTTTTGTTACACGCGCACACACACATGTCCACATGCTCATGTTCTTGTTAGAGGATAATTCGCACTCTGAGACCGGGTATAGAACCGTAATCTCTTGCTCTTACCATGGAACCAGAAACCGGTCATGTATTCATGGACTAGTGTCGTGAAGTTGTGACTCTAGGAATGGGCAGATCAGTCAGTCTTACTCGATTCATGAAATGAACTGTGCGACTCCTCTCTCCCGCGCGCACTCATTCTCTCACAATGAACAATAACATTGGTTTCAGGAGGGTTGTTTCTTTAGTTTTGGCAACAATAGAGTGGAATCCAAATAAAACAAGGGTTGACAATTCTGTTTATTGTACGTGTAGTTTCAGTGCCTCCCCACCGTCCGAGCATAAGGACTCGCCTTTCCCCCCCCCTCCTTATGTAACATGAGCCGAAAGTTATCAGTTTAGATCTAGGCATTGCAATATAACGTAGCACAATGTTTTCAAAGCAGGAGAAGAGAATCTGGTTGAAGACTGAATGTTCTAGAGGCAGATACGCACTACAGTGTCATCAAGGATTGCGAGAGGCTTGTGGTGTAGATGCCGGATAAGTAGAGAGTGAAAGCCCTGTGACCAGCTATAAAAATAGCAGGTGGTGAGCATTTCTTTGGCTCACTGGTGTTGTGGACCCCCTGGTTCCAAAGACATTGTCCATTTGCCCCGGCTAGTTACTCAGTAATAGTAGTTGATCGTGTTGATGATGATGGTTGGCTGATGACATTAGCAGCAGCGAGCGCCCGGTCATGGTTGGCTTTAGCTTTGTTTATTATTATTGTTATTTTATTTATTTATTTTTTAGTTAAATGCCGGTTGGAGGAACGTTTATTTTAACTGTTTCTTGAATTTCGCGTCGGTGCACCGCCGAAATTCGCGACCGGTTTTTTAGTGTTTATAGATTCGACTTTGAGGATTTATATATAAAAATAAAGTGATCCCACAACAGGCCCGGAGGCCCTTGGGGTAGTAGGAGGTTAAGGCTACCACTTTTTCTAGACAATCGACATTTCATGTCAGCCGGATTGTCAGCCCTGCGTGACGGCCGCCTTTACCCCAGAACAAGCGTCTGGTACTCATTTCCGTTAGAGGCTGAGTCGACCCCAGGACCATAGTGCCGCCAGAGGATTTGGGTCAGTTTAAAAATCCTGACCCCAACGGGACTTGAACCCTTGACCCTCCAGCTTGTAGCTCAGTGCCTTAACCACTACGCTACGGCGTGCCCCAGGATTTATATACATTTTAATGAATATTTTTGTTGATTTATTTTGTTAATTTTTTGGCATTTTTGTACAGTATCCCGTGAGCCAATCACAAGGCCGCATTGGTCACTGCGGTGGATACTGTACTTCGCATGTGTTTTTTGATAATTTGTAGCTTCGGAATTTATTTTTCGATAAGTTCCATGGATAGTTTCTTTTTTTTTATAGTTGATTAGTTTTGCATTTCTAGTTTCTGCGGTAATTTTCAATTGTGATTTTTGAGTTTTTTTTTTTGTGAAATATCCCGTGAGCCTATCAGCGAGACGTATGGTCACTGCGGTGGGTACTGTACTTAGCGATCTATTTTTAAGTGCTTTTTAATTCCGGTATTAATGTTTTAGATGGTTTAATGGAGTTGATTTGCTCATGAGGATACTTAATAGTTTGTTTTGTTTTTGTTTTTATTTTTATTAATATTATTATTATTTTTCGCTTTTTTGGCGAAGTATCCCGTGAGCCAATCAGGATGCTGGATTGGGCTCACCGCGACGGATACTGTAATGGCGCGATTTTGAATGTATAAGTTTTCGTAGTTGATCCTTGAAGTTCGCACGCTTATCTGTTGTGAAGGCAGTGGCAAGGCAACCGTTATAGCTCCAACTTGAAATTAAATCTTCGTATCACTTCTTTAACCCGGTCGATGAGGGAATAATGAACTTACTGGTGGGTTCAAGGGGACTACTCCGGTATTTACCTTAGCATCAAGGGAACCACCGAAACCTTGGAAGAGTAGTTTGTTGAATAGAGAATTTTGTGTATAGAGTTCCTGAAAAGGTTAAAAGTTTTTAATGTTATGAGATTAATTTGGTTAATTTGCCCCATACAATTTTGAATTTAGAATATTGGGAGTGTTATTTTACTGATGGGAAGTTGAGGGCCTATTCCGACATTTGTCTTAACGCGAAGGGAACCCATCGAAACCTTGGCAGAATAGGGTTGAATTTATTAAATCTAATCCAAATGTGGCCAAAATCAGTCAGGGCCTCCGGCTCTTATAGGTGCTTGGCCGGCAACAACCTTTTTTGTCTCATTTTAGGTCGCTTCTTAAGGCGAATAGCCGACCGAAACCGCCTAAATGAGAGTTATCATCTTCTCAGACGTTACTGCCAATGTGGGTTTGTCCACTCTCTATCCAAGTGTTGTACCCTTGGCCGTTGTTTCTTTTTTTGGGGGGATGCAAGTCAGGTTTCCTGCAGCTTGTTTCCACGATGTGTAGGTCCCATCCTAGAAAAAATCCCTCTTCATTATAACGGAACTGTAGGGACAGAGTAGTTGGGCACACGTGTTTTTTATAATAGAGACTGTCTACTATATGACCGAAATTGTGCATTAATGTTGCACTCGGTTCTTGCTCATACGTTGGGCATTGATTCCAACATTGGCAATGATTTGTAGTGCCTCTACTTTTACTTTCCAGTTTGGGTTTCAAAAGTGTCTGGAACATTTTATCTATCCCTGTGTGGGCATATTTGTCATCTCTTCAGCAGTTTGAGTGCCTATAGAGACGCATTGATTTTCGTGTCTGGTTCCGACTAAACACAGGTCCTCGGTTTGCGAGGCCTTATTCACATTCCGGGTCTTAGTTTGCCTGGAGTTTTTATCAACGGCTGCGGTAGCTGTGGCTGACTTGTTAGTGTTTTAGGTACGCTCTGGTGCTGGAGCTGCTGGCTCTACAGGAGCAGTGCCTTCCTTCTTGGCAGCAGGAGATAACTCGACTGGAATTGCCGAAGAAGGGACATTTGTTTTCCTATTTTTGGATTTTTTCCTTTCTGGGTCGGGAGGAGACTGTGCGTTGCTCGTTTCCTTGTTTTTTGGCATTCGTCTATATTCCGCTACTTTATGAAAGCAAAGTGTGGATATATTGATTGCTTCGCGGGCTTTGGTTCCATCTACTAGGACTGCCGTGAACATAGGCAGTGGTCCTTTGGTCCTTGCAGAAGTCATATTTGACACTTTATGGACCCGGTGTCCGAGACTTTCTAAGTCCTCCTGTATATATGATGGCTCCATTTGAGGGTCGAGCCCTTTTATTACAATTCTCCTTGTTTGGAGTCGTTTTTCGGTCCTTCTACAAACGGGTTATTTCGTTATTGAAGCAGCCTTTTATATTTGACGAGGTCTACCTTTGATGATAGCCTCACCCTTGTGTCGAGTCTAAATAGGTCACACATTAATGTGCCTGACTCGCATTTGAACTCCTTGTTCAAGGCTGCTAGTTGTGTCGAGAAAACCCGGCGGGTCAGCAGTTGAGAGGAGTTATTTACGCAGGAGCGCTGGTCCCGCGACTCCGTGTCTTCAGTCTCTCCTCCATTGGTTGGTGGAGAGGCAGCAGGCAGGGAGACGAAGAGTGGGGCGCTTCTGGGCTTGTTGGAGTCGATATTTTCGCAGTTTCGCGTTTCTTATGTTTTTTACTTCGCGTTCGCTGCGCGATGGGGGGCGCGGAATGCTGGCTTGAGACTGACGAAGAATCCATTCCTATCCGTTGGGGGTTCTTATTAGGTAAGGAAATTATTGGTTGACAGGTAAGGAGTCGCCCTGACAATGACCTTGGGAGAGAGGCCGAGCTAGGGGCTGAAGGTAAGGCCTAATGCCTGTTGGGTACTTTACTATTCCTGGAGAGAGGGGGTGAAGAACCCACGTCCTGAAAGAGAAATGCCGTCAGACAGGTTTAGCTCGTAGCAGGCGTTGCTGGCACCTGCTTATGTTGTCAGCCAATTGCCGACGATTTGCCTCGGTGGAGGGGATAGCATGCTTGGAAGCACGTGGTCACCATGTGCTGCCGAGCTTCTCTTGCGCTACCGAAGGGCCGGTCGTCCTGACGGTTACTGGACGTCCATATGCCGCGAAGCTAGACGAATGCAGGACCTATGTGGATAACCTTCTTCTTCAGCTGCTGACGCTCCATCAATCAAGGTGGATACAAGCCTTTAAAGGAGGACGCGGAAATGCGTCACATATATCTAGATCTGGTCACCCACCGGTCAGTGAAAATGACGTACAGACAGTGTCCGCATTAGTGAAAGCGGATATTCGAGAGTTAGCAACAGATACTGGATTCGCACTTTCGACTCTGCATCAATCCTTAAGATCCGCATTAGGACGCGAAAAATTGCTTTACGATGGGTCCCACATGAGTTATCGGAGATACAGACATTTCTGCGATATGAAGCTGCTCGTATGCACTTGGAGCGCAATGAGAGGGAATGCGAGCCCTTCTTACGACATATCATCACCACTGACGAGTCCTAGGCGAAATAGTATGAACCACGGTTGAAATGTCAGTCGTCCGAATGCGTCATACAGGGTCACCGCGAAAAAAAAAAGTTTGGCAGACCGCAGAGTATTATTGTAAGTTTCTGCAAAACAATCTGCGAGCAGCGATAAAAGAGCCCGACGACACTTCATGAATATTCCACCCATCATTCTGCATGGCAATGCAAGGGCGTATGTAGCAGGAGCAGTGTCTAATTTGTTCAATCGCTGGGGATGGAAAGTGCTCTACTACCCTTCATACTCTCCGGACGTAAGTTCCTCTGACTTCGACCTCATTTCTAAGCTCAAGGAACCACTACATGGGAAGAGATTCAGAACAGTGGACGACATTCTGAGTGCAGTTAATCAGTCTCCATGCACCATCGAGAGAATAGGCAGTTCCGACGGCAATCGACGGCTACCACATCTCTGGGAACACATTGTACGCAATGCTGGTGACTACATCGAAGGCCTCTAAAACGTATAATCATGTATATATGTTATGTATCCAGAAAATTAACAGTTACCAAAACTAGTAGTAGTAGGACTATATTAGACAAAAAGTAAGATATGTACAATATTATTTACAAATATGGGTCGCACGGACAGTAAGGCGTACGTGCTGTTGAAAGTCCGTTACAATAAGTAATAATTGATAATAGTATATTACAATTACATAATAATACAATAACATTATACAATGCCAAAACTAAAGAAACAACCTAGTATTTAATATGGAACCGGTTGATCATTGTTGATATAAAAATTTAACAACATGTTTTGTTCCTGTATAAGTAAAATTCATCCTTTTTTATCAAAACATTCTTAATTCCTGTACGATATATGCCGGATATGCCAAGGAAGATGAGCTAATGCTCTACTAAATTCATTACCTCTGAGTAGCAATATTTTGACAAAACTCCTCAATTTATAAAACAATAGTGGAGAGGGTGAGTCTTTATGGGACGGGAGTTTCAACAATGAACATCCTACTAAGTCATGGTCGAGCGGACACAAATTCTCAATACATCTTTATGCTGAGCTTATGTTTTCCAATTATCCCCCATAAAATTCGCTTTCCACAAAACATTATTGTTATTCTCTCAACTCAATCCTGGACTACCTATATTGGGAGTATTCTTTCTGGTCTTCCTACAACAAATTTCCATGCATCTCTTTCATTCCCCAATGGTGCCATATGCCCTGTCCATCGCCATATGAACAGACTACAAAAAAATTAAAATTGAGAGCCTTTAAACTGAAGTTTGCTTTAGAAGAGTAAGGCAAGAAAATAAAATTGAAGAATGTGAAAATAACACGTTTAATGAATATACCGTAGAAAAAAAAGATGTAAGTAGATGTAATACACAACAAAAAATTACAATGGTTTGGCCATGTAATTAGAAAATGACAAAATATAGTCAATGGATGTTATGCGATGGACACCAATGGGAGAAATAAAAAAGGAAGATCAAATGGAAACTGAAATAAATGGAGCAAGAAGATGAATAGTACTGAAAAGCCTACAAGACAAAGATGTGTTGGATAAGGGAACAATGGAGAAAAAAGAGAAAATAGGGGACATTTTATATACTATTTTTAACTTTATTTTGGCTGAGGAAAAACTACAGCATTGTAGAAATTTTTACCGTATCTACATGAAATGCTTTTCGAGAACTAAAAAGAAAAGTAACAATGCTGAGTCAGTAACAGAATTGTTCATTAAATATGTAACTATAAAAAAACTATCTCAACAAGGAATATCATAATCGTGATGTTGATAATTTGAGAAGAAAAAAAAAACAGCCGCTGAAACAAGAGCAAGAGAGATATGGGATGGCGGGAGGAGTGGTTCGCTATTAATTAAGCATACTAAAGGCGTCAGGAGGTTTTCTTCCATTAAAACAATCTAATCTCCTGACATTCTTCTATCCTCCCTCTAAAAAAGACAAAGCCACATTTTTTAAATGATACCGCATGCTTTAAGAACCAAAGAGATAACATACAGTTTTTTTAAATCCTCATTTAATATTATGAAAGACTGGAATATCTAAATTGAGTAAATTATTCTAAATTAAATATATCTACATACACGAGAAAAAAAACAGAAGCTGTTTAGGAAGACAAGTTCTCGCAATGCCCGGAATAGTACATAGCAAACTTATTTAAATAATAAAAATTAGAAAAAAAAAAACTAATACCCCTATACAATTGTACATTGGTGTCACAAAATTCAAGCGCACAAATTTCAAAGATTGTGAAAGACACGCAAACATTTTTTTTTTAAATAGGGAACATACTATCTGTAGGTTTAGAAAGCAATGAATTAAGTATTGTACTCATATTTGAAACCAAAATAGAGGTATATTACTGTTAATAATATAATTGAATATGATTGCATTACTTCCAGTGCCAAAGCAAACACACAAACACACACACATTCATGACATATTTGGCTTGTATTGCATAATGCCAAAATTTAATTATAAAATCGAAATAAATATACAAGCTGTGAGGTGGCAGTATGAACGCTTCCCACTGTCTCTTATGATTCGAGAATTAAGGAAGGAAAATTAATGTTTGCACTGAAATGCCTGGATAGCGTGGTCGGTAACGCACCTACATATAGAATTAGAGGTCCCGGGATCAAATCTCGATCCAGTCAATAATTTTGTTATGACATATTTGCCTTTTATTGCTTAATGACAACATTTAATTTTAACATCGAAATAAAAAAAAATGTCACTGTTATAAAGTAAAAATATTCTCATTAAAATGTTTTCTTCTTATAGAAGCTGTAAGATGGCAGTACAGACGCTTCACGTTCCCTCTTAAGATTTGAGAGTTACATATATAAGGACGAAAAATTAATGTTAGCACTAGAATGCCTGGATAGCATGGTCCGTAACGCACTAACTTCTCTCGGATTCTTGTTATTGTTAACCGGATTCAAATTACCGGTACAGGTATATATATATATATATATATATATATATACAGAGTGTCCCAAATTGATGTAAACACTCTCTGAACCTTTATTTCTCAGAAACGAAATGAGACAGACATACAATTTTTGTTGTGTATGATCCACAAGGCACTGGAAAAGCATAGCAAAATGTTCATCGATCTTCACGTCTTCGTAATCAACAATGGCGGCGAGATTATCATTCGATGAACGTAAGTGGATACTGAAGTGTTTATTGGAAAGTGAAGAATATTGTTGAAGTGCAACGACGTTGGATGGTTGAATTTGGGACACCACCACCAACAAGGGTAACAATAACAAGAATCCGAGACAGATTTGAGGACGATGCATGACTGCAACAGTACTCTTGTTATCAGTCGAATGTCTCTTTCTTCCACACTGACCTTTCAACACATCTTGCACCGTTCCATCGTCTTCAATTTTGACTCGGATTCTTGTTATTATTACCCTTGTTTTTGGTGGTGTCCCAAATTCAACCATCCAACATCGTTGCACTTCAACAACATTCTCCACTTTCAAATAAACACTTCAGTATCCACTTACGTTCATCAAATGATAATCTCGCCACCATTGTTGTTTATAAAGACGTGAAGATCGATGAACGTGTTGCTATGCTTTTCCAGTCTCTTGTGGATCACACACCACAAAAATTGTATTTCTATCTCATTTCGTTGATGAGGAATAACGTTTCAAAGAGTGTATAAGTGTATACATCAATTTGGGACACTGTGTGTGTGTGTGTGTGTGTGTGTGTGTGTGTGTGTGTGTATGTGTGACACTCTGTGTGTGTGTGTACATAAGTTTCCTAATATTTAGAATTAAGCAGCATGGAATCCATATTCCATTATTATTGAAATCCTACACTATTCTTGAAACGTTTGCAAATCTGGGACACACTGTACTTATAGGATATATAGTACGGTGCAATTAGACCCAAACCTCAACATCCAAAGTAAAAGTTTCCCTCCAACTCCAAATTGTTCAAGCCAGTCAACATATTGTTTGGTAAAAAGTTACACCATTTTGTGCGTCGAGTTTGGGGGGAGGGAGGAGATGTTGGTAAATTAGTAGTTTTTATCAGTTTTTCTTAAATATTTCGAAAACTATGCGGTTTAGCGCAAATTGTGCCATGTACAAAAATAATGCACACTAAATTGCGAACAAAAATTGTCCTGTGCATAATCTAGATAAAGTGAACGGTTACAGAGATACGGAGGTTGTAGAAGTAGATATCTGTCGTATTTTTTTAGAAATCTTGGAAAAGATGTGACATTAACACTAATGAAACTATTTTTTTATACAGAAATGTGGTAAAGGTAAATTGCTATGTTAGTGGCCCCTGGTATGTTAGTGACAAGATCTTGAAGGAACGACAACCTCACCACCTTCTCAAGGGGCGCTACTTTTTAAGGGAAATGATGCTTCCACAGGCCTAGGCCATATAAACCTGTGATACGGAGAAACTCACTCTGAACTTTCTCTGTACAATGCCGAATTAAGAATGAATATCTTTCAAACATACATTATTTTAAAATATAAATATATTATCTTTATTATAATTTAAGATATATAAATATATTATTTTTAATCATAATATTTTAAAATCTGCATTTTTTGGAGGGTTTCCTTTAGAAAATTTGTATATTTGGCTGTATATTGCACCATATTTTATTAAAAATTTTGAAGCTCAGTCCTCTTCAAAAATAGCACCCTCCTCTTCAAACATAGTACCCTCCTCATCTGTATCTTCGTCTATGATGTCCATGTACCTGTTATCACATCCTAGGCCTGAGCAATTACTGCATATGCTTGAGCAGTTTAGACCACTTTTTCTGCACTCGCAGTTACGGACAAATTCGTCTTTGCAAGCATACACTATGAGAGAAAGTAATTCCTGGGGAGCTGCAGGATGTGCTGTTGTAATTGGTCTCAGGTGTTCGCCAATCTTCTTCCACCTCCACTCGAGCGGATTCTTCTTCTCATTCAGCCACTGCTGCACCAGGTGCAGCAGAATGTATAGGCTGCTTTGCAAATAGCCTTCAATTGACACTAGTAGCGAAAACAATCTTGATCATCAGTGTTCTTGGCTCCAAACATCGCCTGAAAGAAATGCTTTCCAGCGCCAGCCACTGCGCTGGGGTCAGCTTTGGGGTTGTTGAAGACTAGAAGTTTCGTACGAAGAACGTTGTTAGCTTGCACTTTTCTATACGGTGTAATTTTCCCCATTTCGTATATAGCTGATATAGTGTCACATCCTGAGAAGGAGTATATTGCTAAGAGCACACCTTTCATATCCCCAATGCCTCGCTGAATATCAGAAATAATGTATAGTTTATCCTGCTGATTGCCTCTCTTTGGTACCTCCATTTTCAATTTGTTCTCTGACCATGCGTGGACAGTCAACAAGACCAGTAAGTACGTATCATCACCAATTACACAAGCTTCAACGCATTTCTTAGCTTCATCAACTGCTGTCAAAACTATTAATAAATCAGTGTCACGCGTTGCTTGATGAACTGTACAATTAGCTCTTTGCAAGTGCACTGTAAGGAGAGAAATAAGTCCGAGTGTGTACTTAGCGTTAGCTAGAAATTCACTTTGATTAATATTTACATGGATTGAGTCTTCTACTTTTACTTCAATGTTAGTGGTAGAACGTGATATGGGCAAGTGTTCATCTTTTGTGTTCCCTTGTTCGTATCCATAAAAAACATTTGCTGGCCCATAATGAGTAATTATGTAATTTGTGTATTGCTCGCAAATCTGTTTGAAGGTAGCTGGGCATCGCCAGACAACACGATGAAGGAGGTGACCTCCATTAATGATGTAGGTCACATTATCTGAATCTGTGGTGATTGATGATTCATTTAAATCTGGAACCAAAATATCCGCCATCGACGATTTGCTTGCCTTCTTCATCAAGCCAGATTTGTCGAAGAGGAATGGAGGATAAGTACATAATTCAAACTGAAATATTTCTTCAAGTCTCTCATCACTCGTTACTGTGCACACCATCCGATGTAAGATAGTGTTTGGGTTCACACATAAAGTGTTGTTGTTAATTGTATTAGACTTGGTTATAGAGGCTATAGACTTAACAGCTAACTTTCTTTTCAAGTGTATTTTATCGAATGTTTTATTCTCTTTCAAGGCTAGTGTTCTAACTTATAACGCTTTATCACAGTTCACGTTTTCGACTGCTACTACACCTTTCAAGGTTTCAACACACACTCCGTCATAATTCATACACACTTTCAAGTGATTGTCACTAGTTCGCACAGTATTCTAAAGACGAACAATAAAAAACGACAGCAGAACTTCACTAGAAATAACACTCACAAACGCATACAACGGGCATCCCAATATAACTGATCCAACTGAGGGACAGAGGAAAAGAGAGTAGATGAGTTGGCGGGCAGGAGGTGCAGGGTTCCTTACGCACGGTTCTAGTCCCCAGTATGTTTATGCTTCTAACCCCCTGCGGAGCCTCTTAGCCTCTTTTGGACTACAATACGATTGTACAATATTACTTTTTAATAAAATTGTTTATTTATTTCTTTTACATAGTAGTTATAATTTCATTATTCCAAAAAAATTAAAAAACACGAAAAATTCCTATTTTTACACCCTCCGTAACCGTTCACCTTTGCATGATTATGCCCAGAACCACTTTTGTTCGCAATTTAACGTAGATTACTTTTTTTTATACGGCACGTATTGCGCTAAACCGCATAGCTTTCGAAATACTTAAGAAAAACTGATAAAAATACTAATTTACTAACTTCTCCCCCAAGCCTCCATCCAAATCCGGCGCTCAAAATTGTGTAACTTTTAACCAAACAATGTGTGGACTGTATTCAACAATTTCGAGTTGGAGGGAAACTTTTACTTTGGATGTTGGGGTTAGGACTTTTTGGACTAATTGCACCGTACTAATATACAGAGTGTAAATGAATTGAAATGAAAACATTTATGTACAGCCTTTGAAATAATTGATGGCGCACAGATAATTTTCAAGTCTGAGAACGAAGCCACTGCGCATGATCAGAGATCAGCTATTTGGTTCACAAGTATACAACGTTTTGAGAAACCAAATCCGTTCTATTTCATTGTGTGTCGTGCAATGGAAAACAATTTCGTGTTACATTAATTGAAATAGGGACGAGAGAGAGAGAAAAAAAAGCATGACAACAGGATCGAACACGCGACCTCATGCACGGGGAACAGAAGCTCCCACCACTAGACCACAACCATCTCTCCTAGAAATTGGCTGTATGAAGCGATGCAATACTTCAGGACTTACTTGTAAGTTATAATTAAATTGTGTTTTAAATTAATTTAAATTAATCAGACGCATTTTGTATTAGTAATGGAAATAAATGATTTTATTGTGCCATGTGGTTTTGTAAACAAAGTACGGTAATGAGACGTTAGAATCATCGTTATTAATTTTTCTCTCTTTCTCTCTCTCTTTCTCTACACACACACACACACACACACACACACACACACACACAACACACACACACACACACACACACACACACACACACACATATATATATATATATATATATATATATATATAAAAGCTGTATCTTTAATTTATTTATTTTCATATATTCCGTTCCATAGTAATTCTACCCGAGGGCAGGTCTTTCACTACAATCTTCATGCTATGCTTTGCAGTTTTACTAGGGAACTGTAGGTGTGGTAGCTTCCCGGATCTTTCCACACCGGTGAAGAATGATGATTATAATGATAAGGATGATGATGCTGGCCGGATGATTCTCGGGGACCGTTGTACCCTAAGCTTCCTGAAATGTATCGTATAGGTGATGAAAAACCCCAAAAATCTCACCGAGGAGCCTGTCCCGACCGGGCATATTTCCATATATATACAAATTTATATATATAACGAAGTCTGGTAACATGTAGGCATCATGAAAATTAACGACGTTATTAAATAATAATACATAAAAAATATATATACCTGACCAGAATCGAACGTGGGCCTGCGTCGTCGGAAAAAGAGCACCTTACCGACTGCTACACTGAAGGGAACGATACGAATTCTGAATGAAAAGAGACTTACGCCGTCCGCTTTATACTCAAAAGAGTCAGAACATGTAATAAAGTACTGGTGTGAATCGCTCTTGAGAACTCTAACTTTCCATCATCAAGAGTTGTACCATCATTTTTTTTCAAAGGGTGCATCTGATTACATATGGGTTGGCATACAGGCAATATGAGATAGAGAATCCAGAGTCTCAGGGGGGAAAATCTGATATCAGTAATTGTGAAACGTAATATATATATATATATATATATATATATATATATATATATATATAATTATATATAATTAGGAATTGGATGAAACCTAATTATCAAAATATAATCAACCGTATTCTTTAAACATATCTTTTAAAGAACGACCTCTCATTTTATCGGCAGTTCAGATATTAATTTGTGAAAGCTAAATTTTGGAAATCTGATTAGTTAGTTTTTAACAGATAAGTTTAATCTATCATCTAATCGCTAATTAAGGTTCGAAGACATCTCATACCATTCCATACGCCATGTTAATTTAATACCACATTCAATACTAATAAAATTCATTGTTAAAACCATTGAGGTGGAGGGTCATAAAATAAAATAAGTTAAAATATACCTTCTTAGGTAAGATCCGTCGTCACGACAACACCTCATTAGGACCAGCAGCATCAACCATCATACTGGATGTTGTAGCGAAGAGGGACCTGCTAAAGATGGAACGGATGTTCTGAAAGGCTTACAGGCATAAATATTACATATTTTATAAGTTGAGGACGACGAATCTTACCTAAGAAGGTATATTTTAACTTATTTTATTTTATAATACCAGATTGTATAAAATCAAATCAACTTCAACATGTATTAACCATATATAGATAACTTATATGTCTGAAATGATCATCTACCCTACAATTCATGTTTTTACTTACATGTCACGACAGGCCTTGAAGGCATACCAGTCGGTTGCTGACCTCACATCCACATGTGTTAATCAGTGATACATCATCGAGCTAGTATAGAGGTGGCATACGATCAGCATGTCGATTCCCCAGTTGTTATAACTTTTTCAACATGGAGTCAGTACTTATTATAACAACCAAAATTCCTCAAATGCAAAGAGGTCACCGTTTCAATACTGGCGGAAGTCCGATGAGAAAATGCATTACCCCCATGGGGACTCGAACCAATGCGAGTCCCGTACCTAAAAGCATAATGACTTAGACCGTTCACTATGGCTGTATCCTTTCTAGAACCAGCTAAATTTATTCAGTTTAATAAATTTACTTCGTGTGTATTACATATTATATTGTGTGTATATATATATATATATATATCCCCTTCCTACATCAAACCTAACTAAACAACATAAGGTATAAATTTCCTCTTAAATATAACTGCTCAGACTAACATTGATCTCTGCATTTTAAACAAGGAGGAAAATTCCATTAAATAAATTATTATTATTATTATTATTATTATTATTATTATTATTAAATTATTATAGTATTATTTAAACTGACAGTTATTAACTTAAAAATACGCATAAATAAATATAATAGTTTTAAATACTACAGTAATTATAAATACATTAATAAAAAATCAAACTATTAAATAGGTCATATCACGAAAAAAATATGACATCATAAAAGAGTTTTCAAAAATTATATCCAATTTTGCTTGAATGTCGTCATTGCCCAACAACACCGAATTTGCATTCTGAAATATTTTCGATAATGGAAAAATGACCTTGAACATAGGTTGTCATGATTAGATTATACAAAGTTAAACGAAACTGACATCTGGGGTTAGAAACGTGAATAGAAGAGTTAGAGAATACAATATTCCTCTGTCACTAAACTATATAGAGTCAAGTCAGTGATTTAATATATGACGAAATATGGACACAAATTTATCAGATACAAGCGTTATGAGAATATTGAAACTCGTTTACACTCGTTTACTGTCCAATTGCATTTGTCCAATTTTGAAAATTGGATTTTAAAATGCTGCTGGTACTGTATGCCGCCAAGAAGCATGCGTAGGCCTATATCCAAGTCAGAAAATTGTCCAATATGTAGGCCTACAATGTTTTTAATTTTGCCAGAAACAAATCAGTATCAACAAAGTTAAAACACTGCTGAAGTCAAGAAGAGTTAATAGCGTCGGTTCACGAAAAAAAAAACCTCAAGTATGAGTTAAGCTACAGGCGATTTATTAAAAAAGGAAAACCGGCTACATTGGAAGCAAGAAGAATAAGTTCAGTTCTGTCCATGGCTTCACGAATGTTTTCAACTACATTCAGGATAGAGTTGCAGTAGTTTGTCGAGTTCTACAACCCTCGTCAAACAAACGGTAAGTTTATAAGTAACCCGTCAGCTGTTTACGATAATGGGTTCCAAGAATTTCGAGAGGACAGGAAGAAGGCCTATATTTATTGATCTTTAGTCTCTGGGAGAGTCTGATTTCTTGTCTTCAGTACAGGTTATACTATTGTCCTTTTCCGCTTCGTCGGGAACAGGCCGGTCATAATAGATGCATTGAATATGTGTGTTTTAGATGAAAGAATTAGGCCTACATCAGGCATGTTATTTTAAATAATTATATATATAGCCTATATCTTGTTTTCACATAGGGCTTTCCAGACGTCAGTCGATGAAATATTAGGGAAATAGTCCTTATTTCGTGTCGGAGGGTACGGAAATTTAGTTTGTCATTGGTTTGTTTACATATAGATTCAGAGAGAGAAGTTCAGGAATGCTCATTTAAGTTATCAAGAGGTATGTTAGGGGATATTTAATGTTTTTCCATGTTTGTTTTGTGTAATTGTAGGTAACATGAGGGAGTAAACATGTATTTTTTTTTAGAATTTCTTATAGATTGATTAGAACAATTACGTAGAAATTTGTTCATTTGCAAAATTAGTTATTCGTGTAACCACAGCTGCAACACAATTGCAGTGCACTAGATACATTACATGATTGAATGATCAACTTTTATAAGATTCATGATGTGTTCCGTTGAGGTTTATTCAAAATTAATATAAAATTATAGAATATTCACCTGAAAGGTCCGTCTCCTCAATTCACGCAGAAGGTAAATCAAGCTATGCAAAACACGTTATCCATGAAGGACATCGCATGTTAAATATTGAAAACACCCTAACAGTAATGCACAGAGAAAATAATCCAGCGAAGATAAACGTACTCGAAGAGATGGAAATCATGAAAGCAGCTCACAACGACAGCCTGATAAACGAAAACGAACCAAATACATGCAACCCCCTCTACCAGATCTTCAGTGAAACACCAGTTTTGAATCCTGCCGATGATGGGACAAGTCCCGAAAGCGCTACAGTCAAATGATAATTAAGTTGAGGAGACGGACCTTTCAGGTGAATATTCTATAATTTTATATTAATAATGATTGAATGAACTAAATTATTTAGAGATAAATATTTAAAATCGATAAAACTATGTATAAGATC
The DNA here is from genome assembly GCA_030220185.1 of Diploptera punctata. Lineage (NCBI taxonomy): Eukaryota > Metazoa > Arthropoda > Insecta > Blattodea > Blaberidae > Diploptera > Diploptera punctata. Next base: position 699,227 of record JASPKZ010008888.1, read on the forward strand.
GTAATAAACATTAATTTTAAGATTTTTTTAAAACTTTAGCTAGAAAAGTTACTTTACTCAGCTATTAAATGTACATACAGAACAGGACATTGAGGAGGATAATTTACAGACAGCATAAATGCTAGTCACAGAGCCAAGTGCATTAGAGGTTGAAATGGCGATTGAAAAATTGAAGATGTATAAAGCATCAGGTTCAGATGAGATCCCAGCGGAACTGATAAAATCAGGGGGAGAAAAATTGATGGACAAGATACGCTGGTTGCTTAGTATGATTTGGGGAAAAGAAGCTCTTCCAGATGAATGGAAAGAATTGATTATCGTACCAATTTATAAGAAAGGACATAAAACTGATTGCAACAACTACAGGGGCATCTCATTACTTTCAACTTCATACAAAATTCTAACAAATATATTAGTAAGCAGACTTACTCCCTATATTGATGACATTCTAGGAGATCATCAATGTGCATTTAGAAGAAACAGGTCTACAACAGATCAGATTTTTAGTATAAGACAGATTTTAGAAAAGAAATGGGAATATAATGGTACTGTACATCAACTATATGTAGACTTCAAAAAAGCATATGATTCAATTAAGAGGGAGAAGTTATATAGTATCCTGCTGGAGTTCGGAATTCCTAAAAAGTTAGTTAGACTTATACGAATGTGTCTAAATGGCACAAAGAGTAGGGTGCGTGTAGGCAAACAGTTTTCGGACACCTTTGAAATCCAGAATGGGTTGAAGCAAGGAGATGCACTATCTCCTCTACTATTTAATTTTGTACTAGAGCATGCCATTAAATCTTTAGAGAATGAGGAAGGCTTACAACTGAATGGTATTAATAAGCTGTTAGTTTATGCTGATGATGTAGTACTATTGGCCGATAGCGAGGAGATACTAAAGGACAACACGCACACACTATTGAGTAACACTAAGAAATTAGGACTGGAAGTAAATATCAATAAAACTAAATATATGGTCACACGTAGAAATTCATTATATAATGGAAATGGACAGCTAATGACAAATGAGGGAAATTTTGAGGAAGTGGCTGAATTCAAATACCTAGGAACAATAATCACAAATAGGAATGAGATGCACAAAGAAATTAAACATAGGCTCAATTCTGGAAATGCGTGCTATTATGCATTGCAGAGACTCTTGATGTCCCAACTCCTTTCAAAAAACGTTAAACTGAAAATATATAAAACTATTATTCTACCAGTTATATTATATGGGTGCGAAACATGGACTCTTACTTTAAGGGAGGAAATGAGATTACAAGTATTTGAGAATAAAGTTCTTAGGAAAATTTTTGGACCAAAGAGAGATGAACAGACAGGTGAATGGAGAAGACTACATAACAATGAACTACATGGTCTTTATAGGAAGCCAGATATAATAAGAACAGTTAAGTCTCGTAGACTGCGATGGGCAGGACATGTTGCACGTATGGGGAATGAAAGACTTGCATGGAAGCTTCTTGTAGGAAAGCCAGAGGGAAAACGCCCAGTTGGTAGACCAAGAATGAGGTGGGAGAATAACATTAACTATGATTTGAGGGAAGTAGATTATACAGGGAATGATTGGAAAACATTAGCTCAGGATAGGGATGTATGGAGAGCTTATGTCCGCGCGGCCATGAACCTACGGGTTCGATAGTGCCAGTGAGTAAGTAAGTAAGTAAGTATTCAATCCAATGCTTTTCATGCACAATAAAATTCAGTAAACCATCAAGTAATAATATAATATTATCCTCAACTCGTGTCCAACTCAGGGTCGGGTCGAAGGAAGAGATAAGGATCATATATTTATAAATGGTGATATGAGATTTGTGGCAGGGGAAAAATGTGAGAAACACCGAGAAAAACCTGCCCAAGCTCCGTTTCGTCACTACGAAAACCACATGAAGTGACCGAGACTCTATCTCGAGACTACAACGGTGAGAGGGGAATGTCTAATCGCTTGCGTCATGGAACCGCCTAAAAAAACCAAGTGTATTAGTGGAAACATTTTAATTTAATCCCTATGGATAAAAATAAGGATTATGGCAGGTGTAATTTAAGAAACGATTTGAACACACAATAAACAAATATTATATAGATACATGATATAATATGTTATAATAAGGTGGAATGGGATCCTCTAACAAGGAGCTTCTAAGTGCATGTTAGGTAATCACAAATAATGAACAGAAAACATTAAGAATGCTATAATTATTATTCATAAATAGGCCTACAAAAAGTCTAGTTAAACTGTCTATATCTTCCATTCGATAAATAATGGTAGCACTGTTGTAAATTAGCGATCCTAGGGGCGATCATTGTAATCTTGTAGTGATCTTTGTTGTATACATGTACAATACTGAAAATAGCGAAATAGCAATATTTTGTGAATGCATTCACTGTTTCTCACATTTAGTAAATAATACTGACCTAAAAAGAGGTTCAGTAGAATTTGTTTAGAAGGTGGGAGTTCAGAAGTACTAGACAGGAGCCCTGTAACTTTGTCTCAAAGATTAAAGAATCTCTACGAGACATTCGATTTCAATCTAGAGTTGATATCCAGAAAGTTCTAGATCGATCAGATGAGATATCCAGAAATGGTGTTGCAGATGGAGTGCGCCGTAATCTAAGGGTTTGGCAACGTATAGTTGACTTGAAAAGAGACTATAAATTAAGTTAGTGATGTTAAAAATAACCTAAATAATTGTTTTGTGATGTTATAGGTGTGTTGCCATTTCTTCTCGAATATCCTAATAATTACTAAATATATCGGTATCGTAGTGATTATCGTAATAAAATATTAACCCATTCTTTCTTCTTCCTTGTCATATCATATCAAAACAGTACTAATGCAATATTTACAATATTAAAGTTGTAAACTGTGACATGAGTGGTTGCTATATTTTAACAAAATAAAAAAAAATTACATTATTACAAACATTTCCTTCTACAAACCTATCTGCTTCTTCACTTCCTGGTTTTGTCATTAGTTGCATGTTCCGTCTTCACTACTAGATCTAAGACCATCTCTTCTGAGGACGTCTGACATCTCTTGTTTCTCTCGGAAAATAATGTAAGATTTTATTTGGTGATCTACTTTCTTCCATTCTTACTACGTGTCCTTTCCACTGAAACTTGATGTTAAATATATTTTCTTTTATGGTTTTTAATAGGTTGGCGGAAGTGGCAACCCATTAGATGTGGTTAGTACATCCAGAAGCTGGACCTAAAGACTAGAGGTGCCAGCCCCACCAATGGTCTATTCCGCAAAGCGTTGGTACCGCGATCAGAGGAAAACACATTACCCCTATTCTTCACAAACCTATCTTGTAAATAATACAAATTCATACAAATCAAATATTATTGAAAGTAGTATAATCTTCATGTTGCACGTATGGGAAATGAAAGACTTGCATGGAAGCTTCTTATAGGAAAGCCAGAGGGAAAACGCCCAGTTGGTAGACCAAGAATGAGGTGGGAGAATAACATTAACTATGATTTGAGGGAAGTTGATTATACAGGGAGTGATTGGAAAGCATTAGCTCAGGCCAGGGATGTATGGAGAGCTTATGTCCGTGCGGCCATGAACCTACGGGTTCGATAGTGCCAGTGAGTAAATAAGTAAGTATAATCTTAAAATAGTTCAGTTTTTTTTTTATTCTGGCGAATGTGGAACAGTCTCTATGGTATTTAATATTAATTACGGTATAAAATAGTAACAACTATGAAATAATTTAAGACTCTTTGATAACGATATTAGTTCACCATTTGACCCTAACAATTATTATTACTTTTGACTACATAGTATTTACAGATTTTTATACTTTAAAATACTGCGATAAGGGAAATTCGTCTAAATGTGCAACGCTATATTTAAAAAAATGCGATTCCATTATTCTTGTCAATACAGAGATTACAAGCTAGGCTACATTCACTAGTCATGCACAAAAATGTATTAACAAATAAAAGATAAAAAACTGAACACAAATGTGTATATATCTTTTCCGTATCTGTAAACAAAACATGAATGATAAATTGTTTTTTGGAACCTAGTAGATCACCTCTTTATATAAAAAATAGGTGATAATTAGGGAGCAAATTCCTATGACATGTCATATTTTTTTAAACATTAGTTTTGAGATTCAAGTACCGTAAGTAAATAACATTTAAATACGTCTTCTGATGAAAAATGAGCGATTTTTATTAAATCTTGAAAGTCATATGTCTCATGTTTTTTTTTTTAATTTTAGTCATAGGGCTACTTGGGGATTTTTATAAGTCGTCAGTCACGTTTAAATAACTAACATAATGTATGTAAAACGCAAGTTAAATGCTCATTTGCTCAAAGGATGTTTACATAATGATATGCAAGTCGCTAGTTGGAATGTCATTTGCTCGAAGGACGCTTATTTTTTGTAAATTTCTTGAAATACCGGATAGGTACAAACCCTGCTTTCAATATATGGTGAAAAGATGGGAAATGTATGTGAATGAACAATACGTATAAAATATTCAACAAATTCATTAAATTATATGGTCATATTTTTGTCTTTTTTGGATCATTATTAAACACTTTTTAGGCAAAAAATTATGCATATTTTCTTATTTTTTAGCTCACAGAAATCAGCCCCCTAATGTTGATATTCTCAAATAATTAATGCGTAACAAGTCTCATTTTGATCTTTCAGAGATATTTGATAGCACTTATATGAACAGCTTTCAAATACAGTATGATTGTTGCCTTACGTTCCAGCTCGGTATACGGGTAATCCGCCCGCGGGAAGTTTCTTAACCAGACTAATTTAGTTAGCTTTTTCCGTACAAATGTCAGTGGGTGACAAGTGGTTAGCTTGAAAATCTTCAGACTCGGTACCCACGGCTTAAAGTCCCACCCGAAGGACTTGTCCCTTGGATTTTTCCATCCTAAAAATCCATAGACACTGGAACCCATGACCCTTGGGACTGGAGGTAAGGAACATAACCCACTACACCACCACGGCTGACAAGCAAATATTAAAATCATAACTTATTATCTACAGCACTCAGCGGAGGAGGAAAACACACACAACTCAATTACTGTACCGGCATTTTCATTTTTAGATAAGTTACATTAACAAAAAGTCTCCAGCCTTTCACTCTTGGGATCGAGTCCGAGCTCTCGTCAGAATCTTGATTTCTGATCAACCTGAACGGTCCATCCTTCCTATGGCTCTATAGCGCGAGTCGGAATCAGGCAATGTAGACGTCTGCACGTACTGTGTCCACTCATCGTCCCCTCAGTCGTCCCACTGTTCTCCTTCCTCCAAAAAAATGAGCATGTAAGGCTTTTCTTGGTCCTCCTTGTTCGTCTATTTTTACCATATGACCAGCTCATTGGAGTTTTTTTTCAGAGATTTGATGTTCTATGAATAGCTGTCATTTCTTCTAATTCTCCAAATTCCCTGATCGTTAATTGAGCCGTAGATTTTCCTAAGTATCTTCCTTACGTACAAATATATCAATTTGGTAGCATTTTGTGAAAGAGTCCAGAAACTGAACAATACGGAGCACCATACAATAAGTTCAATGCATTATATATATATATATATATATATATATATATATATAAGATTTTCAGTAACTTTTTATTTCAAAATTATCTGTGTGCATATTAATTATGTTAGGCCATTCTGTGGAAAGCAACGGGAAGCTACCACACGTACAATTCCCTAGTAGAGCTGCAAGCATAGCATGAAAATGTATGATAGCAGTGAAAGACTTGCCCTCGGCAGAATTACTATAGATGGAGGCTTTACTTACTCACTGGCACTATCGAACCCGTAGGTTCATGGCCGCACGGACATAAGCTCTCCATACATCCCTATCCTGAGCTAATGTTTTCCAATCATTCCCTGTATAATCTACCTCCCTCAAATCATAGTTAATGTTATTCTCCCACCTCATTTTTGGTCTACCAACTGGGCGTTTTCCCTCTGGCCTTCCTACAAGAAGCTTCCATGCAAGTCTTTTATTCCCCATACGTGCAACAGGTCCTGCCCATCGCAGTCTACGAGACTTAACTGTTCTTATTATATCTGGCTTCCTATAAAGACCATGTAGTTCATTGTTATGTAGTTTTCTCCATTCACCTGTCTGTTCATCTCTCTTTGGTCCAAAAATTTTCCTAAGTACTTTATTCTCAAATACTTGTAATCTCCTTTCCTCTCTTAAAGTAAGAGTCCATGTTTCGCACCCATATAATATGACTGGTAGAATAATAGTTTTATATATTTTCAGTTTAACGTTTTTTGAAAGCAGTTGGGACATCAAGAGCCTCTGCAAATGCATAATAGCATGCATTTCCAGAATTGAGCCTATGTTTAATTTCTTTGTGCATCTCATTCCTATTTGTGATTATTGTTCCTAAGTATTTGAATTCAGCACTGCCTCAAAATTTCCCTCATTTGTCATTAGCTGTCCATTTCCATAATTTAATGATTTTCTATGTGTGACCATATATTTAGTTTTATTGATATGAGGCCTACTAATATAAATATTTCTTAATAGTTTGATTGATTACTATTATTATTATTATTATTATTATTATTATTATTATTATTATTATTAAAATCATGTAATGCATGCAATGAAAAATTTACTAACTAAAACACAGAAAACAAGCGTTTACAGACCCATGTTGACATAAAATCCATGGAGCTTAAGGCTTAGAAGGCACTTAGCAGCCGACTGGTGGCCTCACATCCACATGTGTTAAATGACTTAAGGTGGACTACCATGCAACCAGTTAAGGGATGACGTGGTCAGCATGTCGGATCCCTCAGCCGTTATAGCTGGTTTTCATAATAAGGAGCTACCATTTATTGTAGCTACATAAATTCCACACGATGATAGGTGAACAATGGGTCCAAACAGGCCGAAATTCCATGAGAAAATGTATTACCTCATGGGGACTCGAATCAGCGCAAGTCCAGTAGTTCTGAAACAAGGCATGATGCCTTAAACCGCTTGACTACGAAACAGGGCACCTTGTTGACAAACTCCTTTATATATCTATAGGCCCTACATATAACAAGTAAATTTATAAGATTTGTTTATTTTTATTAACACCCTATATTTATCAACTAATTTGTCACTGTGCTCAGTTCAGGTATCCTAGTTTGCGCGTAAATGAGTTACATATTATAGGTAATTAAACGAAACGTCGTAATATGAAATAATTATGTTACAGAAAGTTAAACAATATTCAAGATAACATGTTGCTTATCATTTAGTCGACTTGAGCACGGGAAAATATATTTCATAAAAAAAGAGAAAGAAAACAAAAACTTCAATCAATATGGGTATGGCGTGTCGTATTACTAGTGCGTGCGTATGTTAAGCAATGGAAATTAAATGATAATAGCCTAAGTCTATACCATAGAACCTACTTATCCTTTTTTGGACACACAATAATAGTTCACTACTTTTATTTTTACAATAAAGATTAGGGTTATAACATATGAGTTGAGTTTTCCTCCATGGTATATTAATGTCGTTGGTTTTGGACGTGGCTTGCGTGCTTATATGATCCTGAGGAGCTGAGCCGGGGGTGGTAGCATTGCTGACGATAGGGTGACCAATTGGCCGGGACTGGACGCAGGTGATAAGCCAGACGAAAAAAAATTACCTTGCTCGAAAGAAGGACGATCTTTCACCGTAAAAATACAAACAGTCAAGAAAATGGGAACAGGGCGTTCAACGGGGGTAAAATTTGCAGGAGGTCAATATAGTCCCCCAATCGGTTCCCCGGGCGGGTACTGCTTCAGGGAACCCATGCCAAAGGCTTCAACACAGGGACATGTTCCTAGGAACATGGAATATTACGGACTTAGTACGATAGCGGGGCACTAGAGATAGTAACGCCGCGGGAATTAGATAAATTCACCCTTGGATATAGTCGCCTTTACAGGAAGTTAGGTGGGTGGTCAGGAGAAAGGGTAGGAGGGAATAGGGGAAGCTTTGCATTATAGTTAAGGGGGTGGGGGGTGGCCGAAAGACCTGCATGTTGGAACGGTTTTTTTCAGTCCAGAAGGAGGATCCTATCCGCTATCCGAGATATTAAGTTTTGTTAGGGGGTAGTGATAGGATACAACATAATTCTAAAGAGTAAAACGACATGATTTTATAATTGGAAATGTACATGTCCCCACAGAAGATAGAGATGATAAGAGGAAGGATGCGTTCTATGAAGAATTAGAATGCTTATTTGATAGCCTTTCACGATTTATCATATGAAAATTGTCTTAGGAGATTTTAATGCACAAGCTGGGGCGGGAAGATTTTATATTCACCCCCAATCACCCAATAGGCAAATTCAGTCTTCATGATAATAGTAACGACATACGAGGTTAGATTAGTCACACCCCCCCACCCTTGGCACATCGAAGACTCTCCTTGTTTAAGAGCACAACATTTCAGCAGACGGATATTCAATAAAAACAAATACACCTGGACGTACACCCAGATGGAAGAAACTCGGAACCATGATAGATCATGTATTAGTGGGATAAACGAGGGCACCCAGTTTAGCATCATCGATGTTAAATCAGTTAGAGGGACAGACTGCAATTCGGATCATCATCTGGTCAGAGTAAAAATCAGACAACGGCTATCGCTTATGAGAGGAACAAACGCTGAAGATGATTCTGTAAAATTTGAATTAAAAAGCTTGAAAAATGATGAAATGCGGCAAGAAGAATACCAAATCAAAATTGCTAATAGATTTGAAGTACTGGAATCTTCAGATGACAATGTGGCAAACGAAGAAGAAACTGATATAAATAAAGAATGGGAGGCTATAAGAGATACTATTAAATTGTCAGCATCAGAAAGCATTGGTTGTTTAAAAAAGAGGCAAAACAAGAAATGGTTTGATGAGGAATGTGCCGACATTGCGAAGAAAAGAAAGCAAAATTGAAATGGTTACATGAGCCAAATGAGGTAAATTTAGAGCAATTGGGTAGTATTAGACGGGAAACCACCAAGTTACTAAAGAGTAAAAAGAGGGAATATTTGAGAGAGAAGATTAATGATCTTGAAATGAACGCAAAAAAATAGGAACATTAGAGAATTATATCAGGGAATTAGTATAGAGAAGAAAGGGTTTCAGGCTAGAACAAACATAATTCGGAATGAAAATGGGGATATGATTGCAGATTCCAGGAGTATATTAAGTAGATGGAAAAGTTACTTTAATCAGCTATTAAATGTACATACAGAACTGAACATTGAAGAGGATAATTTACAGACAGAGAAATGCTAGTCACAGAACCAAGTGTATTAGAGGTTGAAATGGCAATAGAAAAATTGAAGATGTATCAAGCATCAGGTTCAGATGAGATCTCAGCAGAACTGATAAAATCAGGGGGAGAAAAATTGATGGACAAGATACACTGGTTGATTATAATAATAATAATAATAATAATAATAATAATAATAATAATAATAATAATAATAATAATAATAATAATAATAATAATAATAATAATAATAATAATAATAATAATAATAATAATACTTTATTTATTCTGGCAGAGTTAAGGCCATAAGGCCCTCTCTTCCACTCAACCAGCACAAATACAAATAAATATTCTACAAATATAGATATACACTATACTAATTATAAACAGTTAAAGATACAATAAATGTAGCAATGTAAATGTCATGTACAAACAACATTTTATAGGGTAATAACAATAATGATACGATAATAATAATAATAATAATAATAATAATAATAATAATAATAATAATAATAATAATAATAATAATAATAATAATATAAGTATGATACATTATACGGGAAACACAATTAATATATATATCTTACACTGGATAATAATGAAGTCGAGTTTGGAGCAAATAGTTGCTTAGTATGATTTGGGTAAACCAAGCTCTTCCAGATGAATGGAAGGAATCAATTATCGTACCAATTTATAAGAAAGGAGATAAAACTGACTGCAACAACTACAGGGGCATCTCATTACTTTCAACTTCGTACAAAATTCTAACAAATATATTAGTAAGCAGACTTACTCCTTATATTGATGAGATTCTTGGAGATCATCAATGTGCATTTAGAAAAAACAGGTCTACAACAGATCAGACTTTTAGTATAAGACAGATTTTAGAAAAGAAATGGGAATATAATGGTACTGTACATCAAGTATATGTAGACTTCAAAAAAGCATATGATTCAATTAAGAGGGGGAAGTTATATAGTATCCTGCTGGAGTTCGGAATTCCTAAAAAAGTTAGACTTATACGAATGTGTCTAAATGGTTCAAAGAGTAGGGTGCGTGTAGGCAAACAGTTTTCAGACACTTTTGAAATCCAGAATGGGTTGAAGCAAGGATATGCACTATCTCCTCTACTATTTAATTTTGTACTAGAGCATGCCATTAAATCTTTAGAGAATGAGGAAGGCTTACAACTGAATGGTTTTAATAAGCTGTTAGTTTATGCTAATGATGTAGTACTACTGCCCGATAGCGAGGAGATACTAAAGGCCAACACGCACACACTATTGAGTAACACTAAGAAATTAGGACTGGAAGTAAATATCAATAAAACTAAATATAAGGTCACACGTAGACATTCATTATATAATGGAAATGGACAGCTAGTGACAAATGAGGGAAAGTTTGAGGAAGTGGCTGAATTCAAATGCCTAGGAACAATACTCACAAATAGGAGTGAGATGCACAAAGAAATTAAACATAGGCCCAATTCTGGAAATGCATGCTATTATGCATTGCAGAGACTCTTGATATCCCAACTCCTTTCAAAAAACGTTAAACTTAAAATATATAAAACTATCATTCTACCAGTTATATTATATGGGTGCGAAACATGGACTCTTACTTTAAGGGAGGAAAGGAGATTACAAGTATTTGAGAATAAAGTACTTAGGAAAATTTTTGGACCAAAGAGAGATGAACAGACAGGTGAATGGAGAAGACTACTTAACAATGAACTACATGGTCTTAATAGGAAGCCAGATATAATAAGAACAGCTAAGTCTCGTATACTGCGATGGGCAGGACATGTTGCACGTATGGGGAATAAAAGACTTGCATGGAAGCTTCTTGTAGGAAAACCAGAGGGAAAACGCCCAGTTGGTAGACCAAGAATGAGGTAGGAGAATAACATTAACTATGATTTGAGGGAAGTTGATTATACAGGGAATGATTGGAAAGCATTAGCTTAGGATAGGGATGTATGGAGAGCGTATGTCCGCGCGGCCATGAACCTACGGTTTCGATAGTGCCAGTAAGTAAGTAAGTATACATATGAGTTTTCGAATCATGTCCGTCTATGTGACGTCAAACGGCGCATCATAGGTAGGAATTGCGATACTATACAGCGCAGTATTTACTATTTAATCGTAGTTGTTTGCTGTACATAGGGTCAACATGTAATTAAAGTCCAAAGCGTCATACCATGTATGAAATGCACACGAATTAGGAAGAACACTTTCCTTCGCCATATACATTAAGCAGTAATATTAATATCAGAATGAAAAATAACTAAATATCTTAATATATAAAAAATTTCGTGTCACGTTGTTTGTCCGCGATGGAATCCTAAACTACTGAACCGATTTTAATAAAATTTTGCACACTGTGAGCAGTTTGATCCAACTTGACACTTACTTACTCACTGGCACTATCAAACCCGTAGGTTCATGGCCGCGCGGACATAAGCTCTCCATACATCCCTATCCTGAGCTAATGCTTTCCAATCATTCCCTGTATAATCTACTTCCCTCAAATCATAGTTAATGTTGTTCTCCCACCTCATTAACTTGACACTTAGGGTAGTTTATAATTAAATTTATAGTCGCATTATTTTTTTATTGCAAATTATTTGTTTATTATTTAACAAAGAGTTATAATTATCTATGAGTTCCATACGATTCTAACAGATGGCGGTGTACAGTAATTTGGTAAGGTATTTGGTTTATTATTTAACAAAGAGAGATCCAGATGGCTGTGCTTTTTGTTGGAACCGCGAAGATCAATTGAATTACAAATATTGATTATTTCATAATTTAAGTGTGTTCAGTGTTTATTTTATTTTCAATATTATTAATTTCGTGTGTAAGTACTAGTTTTAAGTAATCTGGCTGAAATACAGCAACTTAATTTAAATTTTTAACGTATACCTTAGCCACAGCAACGCGTTACCGGGACTTCTAGTAACAATATATTATAAAACCACAATAAAACATTGCCTATTCTTTCGTTAAAACAAAATAAGTAACATTTAGCCTAGTTAATGATCTGGGGAGCAGCATCCACTTCAAGTATTCATACAATTTTTATTTCAATAATATCTGTCGAAACACAGTGAACAGTGTTAACACACGTCTGCTACTGCTCCGATTCTGGATGTAATGTGACCGAGGAAGGAATATGAATGCAATAACTAACTCACTGGCACTATAGAACCCGTAAGTCCATGGCCGCGCGGACAAAAGCTCTCCATACATCGCAATCCTGAGCTAATGTTTTCCAGTCATTCCCTGTAAAATCTATTTCCCTCAAATCATAGTTAATGTTATTCTCCTACCTCATTATTGGTCTACCAACTGGCGTTTTCCCTCTGGTTTTCCTACAAGAAGCTTCCCCATTCGTGCCACATGTCCTGCCCATCGCATACTACGTGACTTAATTGTTCTTATTATATCATCGCATACTACGAGACTTAACAGCTCTTCCTATAATATAGTAGTAGTAGTAGTAGGACTTTATTAGACAAAAAAGTAAGATATTTACAATATTATTTACAAATATGGGTCGCACGGGCAGTAAGCCGTACGTGCTCTTGACAGTCCGTTACAGGAAAGTAATAATTGGTACTAGTGTAAAGAAAAATAAACAAAAACAGCAATAACATTACAATTACATAAAGAAAACACAATAAAAATATTACAATTAAATAATAACACAATAGCATTATACACTAAAAACATTAACATTACAATTACATAAAGAAAACACAATAATATTACAATTAAGTAATAACACAATAGCAATAACATTACAATTACATAAAGAAAACACAATAATAATATTACAATTAAATAATAACACAATAGCATTATACACTAAAAACATTAACATTACAATTACATAAAGAAAACACAATAATATTACAATTAGGTAATAACACAATAGCATTATACACTAAAAAAACATTAACATTACAATTACATAAAGAAAACACATTAATATTACAATTAAATAATAACACAACAGCATTATACACTAATTAATTTATATATAATTGTTAATAATTAATGGTATTGCATTTTGATAACATATATTTATTCATGAATGAGTGTTGTCCTTATTTTTCGCGTTTTGTCCAGAAATTTACCGAGGTTTATCCAATTTTCTGGATTTACCAATAACTCGTAGCATGCCAATCTTTCCCGATTTGAATTTAGAAATCTTTCCGGTAATAACTGACGTCTCCAATATTCTAAATCATTACATTTTCCTAATATATGTATCTCATCTTCAAAGTTCCCGCACATTGGACATATTCGCATATCGTGATCGTCGCTAATTTTTAGAAATTTCCATGCCCCTAGCCTAAACCAAGCAAGCCCTGATCTCTCCTTAAATCCTAGGTTGAGTATATACGATTCTTTTCCCCAGACGTGTTTTAGGTCTCTTTGTAAACACAGTGAGCGTTTTCCTGTACATTCGGCGAAGGTATCTTGTTGGTTTACATCTAAGTACCTCCTCCTTATTTTTCTCCACACGTTCTTGCGATTTTCAGTCCCTTTTTCCCATATCCAGCCCATCCCAATCTTTTGGAGTTCTCTCCTAACCTCGTCTGCCCAAAATTTAACATCTATGTTTTTAATTTGGTGGTCGTAACAAATTGCTCTAAGCATTGTTTGTTCACCTTGGATTACTCGCAACCAGTATTTGAGTACACGAATTTTACAGTTAATGTCGTCCTGGAATGACCCGAATTCATATAAAATTCCACAGTTAGAAACGGCCTTACTAAGTCCTGTAATATACTTTAGAAAATGCGTATATACCTTATTTAGTATTTCCGTTCTTTGGAAACCCCAAATCTCACTACTATAGTGCATTACTGGCCTGACCATCGCTCCATACATTTTTTCTAATGTGCTGACTGGAATATCAGGCACTCGACCCAGAATACCGAGTACACTGTTAAGTTGTCCCCTCCCTTTAAATAATGCTATATCAATGTGTTTTTTCCACTTTCCGTTCATTTTCAACGTCGTACCAAGATATTCAAAATGTTTCACGTTTTGAAGAACTTGATCTCTGTATTTCCATTCCTCTGTTCTACCATAAACCGTCCCATTTTTAAAGGTCATTGTTTTTGTCTTACTAACATTTACAGTCAATCCCCAATTCCTACAGTATATTTCCAGTAGGTCAAGACCTCTTTGCAATCCCTTGATTGTCTTGGAACAGATAATTAAATCATCTGCATACAACAGGACTGGGATTCTAACATTTCCTATCTCCGGAGCCTCAATTTCTCCTTCTAGCATTACGTCTACAATATCATCAACGAATAGATTAAATAGCATTGGTGATAAAATGCAACCTTGTCTCACTCCCCGATTGGCTTCACTGCTCTCTGTAATGTGCCCTTGGTCTACTTTTATACAAAATTTAACATATTTATAAATTGACATTAAAGCATGTATCATTTTATGAGACAATCCTTTCCGATTTAATTTTTCCCAAAGTGCGCTTCGGTCCACAGTATCAAATGCCATCTTAAAATCAATGAATGCACAAAATAATTTACCCCCCTTCATTTTCAGATTGTCATCAATTAATGTTCTCAGAACAAATAGGTTGTCCACCGTGGAGTACCCTTCTCTAAAACCTGCCTGATATTTTGAGAGCCTATTGTTCTCTTTAGCCCATTGTCTGATTCGTTCGTAAAGTACTTTACAATATATTTTTCCGAACACTGACAAGAGACAAATTCCCCTATAACTTTCTGGTATCTGTGCCCCACCTTTCCCTTTGTATAGCGGTTGGATGACACCTGTCGCCCAGGCTTCCGGATAATCTCCTCCATTAAAAAGTTTGTTGAACGCAGTTTTCAAAACGTCTAATAATTTATTGGATGATATCATATTTTTCAAGAATTCCCCTGGTATTCCATCAATTCCAGGTGCTTTACCATTCTTTAAACATTTAATGGAAGAAACCACTTCATTTTTCGAAATATCCTGATCCAGTAATTGAATATGAATTGGGTCAGGGATCTCAACTATATTTCCTTGATTATATCTTAACCTCTCATTTCCCAGCACCCTATCAAAGTAACTTCTCCATTCCCCGGGCGTTATTCTTGTCCGATTTATGGACTTTACTTTGAGTTCCCTTAACGCTTTCCATATGTCCGCAATGTTCCCACTTTCAGTCGCGACTCTCATTTCTTCGGATTTCTTATTTTGCCATGCTAGTTTTGTTTCTGCCAAAAATTCTTTATATTCCTTTCTCTCTTGCGCATAATTTTTTCTGCTTTCATCTGTGCTTTCTTTTCTAAACTTTAAAAGACTACTTTCGACAAATTTCTTCTTCTTTCTACATGCATTATTGTACCACCCTTTGTCCTTCTGGTTCATTGCGTATTTAACCTTGAATTTTTCCCCTGCTTTTTGAAAACATTCTGTCAAAGTTTTAATAATTTCCTCCCCGCTAAGATCATTTAATTGCAGATCCTGTATTAGCGTTTCCAAACTCCTGATAAATTCTTCTCTCAGATCCTCGATCCACCTGAAACGGATAATTGGCCGCAATATTGTTGCCACCTCATCATTAACTGTCTCACTAATACCTTTCATATTTAAAATAAGTTTGTTTGGGAAGTGGTGTGATTCGATTCTGGAAACTATACAGAAATTACTTAGGACTGGAATCATGTCTTGTGTGCATATTGAATAATCGATTACGCTACTTCCATTTTTATTAATAAATGTCAGTTCTCCATTTTTATCTTCCCCATATTTCCCATTCAGAATTTCAAGTTCAAATGCATCGCAAAAAGCTAACAATTGGTTTCCTTCTGAATTTAAAATCTTATCTTTGCTTCTCCTACCCTCACCTCGTGTTTCATTATCATCCGATTTTATAGTGATATTTTCCTCCCCAATCCTACAGTTAAAGTCCCCTAAAATTATTATTCCCGCTTCCGGAAACCTATCTTTTATTTCTGCCAACGAGTCAGACAATTCAACGAAAAAAATTTGGATTGGCATACCTGGAATTTAGTGGTTGGCGGTAAATAGACAACAGACACATTTCTGCTCTTTCTGTATGGTAATATATACAAATTGCCTCTTTTAAAGTAATAGTTACCTTTTTAATATATGGGTCTAAGTTAGCTTTATATAAAATGGCAACACCGCCTGGATATCTACCTCTCTTTCCTCTCTTTTGATTACCCTTAAAATAACCTTTCATATTACATAGATTTACGCATTCATTAGCTTTTAACCATGTTTCTCCTAGAGCTAATATATCAAAAGTCTCAATAAACTCTACACATCTGTCCATTGAAAGTTTTTGTTTTAACCCTTCGATATTCCATGAACCGACTGTCAACAAACCCTATTGTGATCCCTTGTCATTAGTCTTACCTGTATTTTTCGAACTTCCCCCTCTCAATAGTTCCTTTTCTGCGGGTAGATTCAGAAGTCTTAGTGATTTTCTTGTTGGAGTTCTTGTGTCCGCCGGTCGTTCACCTCTTAGAGGTGGGGTATGCTGTTTGCGTTCGGCCGTTTTTTTGCTGTATGTTTATTGGATTCCTGGGAGTTATTAAGGTAGTGGTCCCTCTCTCTTTCTCTCGTGTAGAATTTTCTCCCTCCTCTGCTGTAAGGAGACCACCTGCTGTTGAAGCGTCCCCTGTATGTTTTGGGGACTCGCTGTCAATGACCTCTTCAAATTCATTTTCAGAGTTGTCCATATTTTGTAGTTTTTCCCTGCTCCAGATTCGTCCATTTATAATCAATTTATTAAATTGCATGATTGCATGGCAGCCCTGCCTCCTCGCCTCGAGCATGTGTCGCTTAAGAAAGTCTCTTTCGCGGCGCACCTTCTCACTAAAGTCTTCGGCAATATTGATACCGGTCCCTTTAAGATATTTACTGTCTCTAAGGATCCAACATTTTATTTTGTAGTGTGATAATTTGCATACAATCGGTCTCTTTCCACTATTCCAACGACCTACTCTGTGCGCTCTTTCAATATCACTGTCCACCAAATCAATCCCGATTTGCGCCACTACTCTTTTAACTATATGTTCAGTTTCCTCCCAGCACTCTCTGTCTTCTTCATGCACACCATATATCACAATATTATTACGGCGACTCTGGTTTTCGAGATAGTCTAATTTAGATTCCAGCCATTTCAATCTGTCCTCCATCCGATGCATGTTCGTCTCAATATCACGAATTTTTTCACCCACGTTGCACTTTTCAAACCCCTCTTTCACTTCAGTTGACAATGTTTCAATCAGCTTTCTAACTTCTTCCATAATGCTTTGTCCCCTGCACACTTCAACCACTCTAACAAAAACACGTCCGCTCTTCTCGACGGCTAGCAGGTAATGGCCTCCTATAATATATACCACGTAGTTCACTGTTATGTAAGTCTGCTCTATTCACCTGTCTCTCTTTGGTCAGGAGTGGAATAACCAGTCATAAATTGAGTACTCTAGGTAAATTGCTATCAAGCTTCAGTGTAGTTCCCAAATAAGATCTAAGGCGTTTTTTAAACAGTATAGATTGAATCGCCTCACTTCGCGCTTATTTTATTCACCGTGTAAAAAAACTGATGGAACACAAGAATTATATCTCCTGGACATTTATTGCTTCAAAATACAGCCTGATTCAAAATAATGCAACGCTTAGTATACAGACTGTATCTTATTGGTGTGTAGGGCTTACATTACTTGGAATATTTATTTCTCAGCGATACGATAACCGCATCGTTATATTTGTTTACAAACAGATGAACGGATTGCTAGTTTTCCATTGCTTCTAGATCATAAAAATCAGAACTGTATTTATTTCTCATCTCTGGTTCCGAGGTTCGCGATTTCAAATCCGGAAGGTGTCGATGGACTTTTAAGGGGGTGAAAATTCTGAGGATGGCTTACTTCGGAAGGTAAACAATAGCTTACTACGTAGATTTTGCCAAGTAAAATAACATCAAGCCTGAAAAAGTGGCTTCTGAACAAAATTTCTCGGATCTTTCGTGCTCAGATTTTAATTGTAAATCCATCCATAGTAATTCTGCCCGAAGGCAGGTCCTTTACTGCAATCATAGCATTTTCATGCTATGCTTGCAGCTTTACTAGGGAATTGTAGGTGTGGTAGCTTCCGGTTGCTTTCCACACTGATGAAAGATGATGATGATGATAATGATGATGGCCATATGATTTCGGGGACCGTTTGGGCCTTAAAGTTTTCCTGACATTTGTCTTACAGGTGAGGAAAAAACCCGATAAAAACCTCACCCAGAAAAACTGCCCCGACCGGGGATCGAACCCGGGACCCCTGTGTGACAAGGCAGCACGATACCTCGAGACCACGGCGGTGGTCTAATTGTAAATAATGTCATCAAATAAATTAATAAAATAGTATAGCAAAGTATAACACTCACTCACTCACATTTTAGTGTATTAATCATGTAAAATTTAACAAAAAAAAATAAAAATTATATATATATATATATATATATATATATATATATATATATATGATTCGTTTTCATTATTATTGCAGTCATACGTCCCAACTTCACAATACATTAAAAATAGTGATACATATATTCATTACTTACAAACATAAATCAACTTCAGTGCGTAGGCCTACATTTCAACTACTTAAATAGGCCTATAAGTACGACATTAACAATTAAAACAAATCCCACGGCATTATCAATTATTTCAGGAGAGACAGGGAGGTGGATAATGGGGAGAGAGAATAACTAAACTTTCTTAGCCTTGAAGCTTACGAAACACATTTGTGAGATATGCTGCTTAATATAAGTATGTTAAAAGTACTTATCTGAAAGCAAGTCAATACTGGGTTCACTTAGCGTGTATTATTCGCGTGACCCATGTATCGGGCCGAGGTCAGCAGTTATGTTTCCCTCTAAAATATTAAACTTAACGCCGTCAATACAAATTTATATAAAATACCATTACAATTAAATACTGTGTCCACCAATAACGTTATTGCTTCAGACACAACCAGCACCAGTTTAGATTCCTGGTCA
Organism: Diploptera punctata; assembly: GCA_030220185.1. Taxonomy (NCBI): domain Eukaryota; kingdom Metazoa; phylum Arthropoda; class Insecta; order Blattodea; family Blaberidae; genus Diploptera; species Diploptera punctata. The sequence goes on from JASPKZ010008888.1 coordinate 718,576, forward strand.
AGACAAGTTTTTTGGGCGAGTTTATTCAGTTTCTCTCTTCACTTGTAAGGTGGTCAGGACATTTTAAGGTCAAAATTATCTCCGAACACCATCTGACCATCACAACGACCCATAAAATATTCGCTATATTTAGTAGGAACATGACTGGTATATCTAGTTTTAAATACTTTCTTATCTCATAGCAGGCCTAGAATTGAGTTGATCATTTATCACGGGAGACCCTCTAAGCCCGTATGCATTAAAAAATATATGTATGTAATTCAGAGTTAAAACATCTTCTCCCCATTGATCGTGAATACCAGGAATATGTGAGGCATGTAAAAGTATCGATAAAAGGGAGAGGTTAAACTGAGGGAAACAGAGAGAGGGCAATGAAAAAGTACCCTGCAATCAAGCAGTACACACCAGATCCAGGAACTCTACTTTTCAGGTAAGGATGACAATTTACATAATTTCCTCTTCCAATTATTCTTACTTCACAAGTCGATTGAGTTAGTCTACCTGTCACAAGCATTTGCTTGAAAATTGAGATGAGAAGCAATCGTTCAAAATTACATGTGACTATAAAACCGAAAATTTACATTAGTCCAAAGATTCAACTGCATTGGTTCTTAAAAATATTGACTTTTCCAAACTTAAAAAAAACACTAGATTTCACAAACTCTGGAGTTAAATTACAGCAAAACAATTTAAAAAGTTAACAAAATAACTTATCTTTAAAGAATATAGGGCTTTTACTAAATTTAAAGACAAATACAATGGCCACAAAAACATCATAGTTAGACCAATAGGAACCTCCCAAACTCAAATCTTTAAATCTACATCGAACCAACAACATAAACTGTGAAAATCGCATACGATAAAAACTAAAAAAAAAGTATTAAAGATCGAAACGCCTAAGCCAACACTTAAAATACAACTCAAACACAGAGAGGACACACTCTATCCATACAAAACTAAATAAACACCTAAAGATAAAAACATAATTTCATAGGCGGCGGTCCAGCGCCGTAACCGAGTGGTTAAGGCAAGAAGCCTTGACGCAGAGCTACGGAACTTGAACTGGTTCGAGTCCCCATGAGGGAAGAAATGTTCTCATGGAATTTCGGTCAATATGGCACCGGTGCCCACCCAGCATCGTGAGGAATTTGCTTTGCTAGAATAAGTAGCGACTCCAGGTTGAGATGACCAGCTATAACGGCTGGGGGACCCGACATGCTGACCACATGTCACCCCTACACTGGCTAGATGATGGTCCATCTCTGTGATTAACACATGCGGATGTGACTGGTAGATCAAGGGCCTTCTAGGCCTGTCGCGCTTGGTGTTTTATTTTTTCTCACAGGCAATGACACCAAATCATCGCCGGCACTAAATACAAACACGATACACTCTGTACTTTTATCAATGAACATGTATCTTTTATAATTGGTTCTGAAATGGATACACTCAGTCTGGTAAGGACGTTATTTGAAGTGACAAGAAACGAAATATCAAAGGCAGATGCTAGAAGTTTGCTGTCATTTGTTAACAGATGAGAGTACGGGGATTCATGTGGTTAATGTAACACTGTTTTTTTTTAAACTGGATTTCGCTACTTACTATTCTGCAAACCTAGTCAAATGTCCTCTTGAGGTAGAATGGACCGTTCCATACGCTATGCCTTTAAAAATGTTTATGATACAGCCAGAATTTCAATATATAATTCTACGATGCTAGAGAGACAGTTTGGTAATCGCATCTGTGTACGTTATCTAAGTTCATTATAACACATACAAAAGAGATCCAATAAAGATGTAATCAAACTCTATTTTGACAAACACGTTTTCATAATTCAACTTATAAATCTTTGTTGATTTTCTTGAACTAAAACTACTTTGACAATTTCAGTGATTTCTGAAATGAAGAATTGAAATGGTTGTCATGATTTTGTATGAAGTTTTCTATAGGGAATATTCACATAAATAATAAATCGTTTTGCATGACATTTCAGGAAGTGAAAGCAAACGTACTTCCTTAAAGCTCGCTTTATTTTTCATTGGTTATATTGGCTAGGACGGAGTTCCACGCACGTCAAGCACGAACATAAAAGGTTAAATCTTACACGACACCTTAAAACCTTTTAACTTTAATCACACAACATGGATATAAATTAAAGTTGATAAACTTATTCTCTAGACAATTTCCAAAAATATTTGCACGTTACTAGATACCACTTTAGCACAAAAATCCCGGCCACTTAAAAAAAAGAAGAAAAATCTACGTACAATAATCAGGAAAATTGAGGAAAGAAAAATTATTGTAACAAAGCCTCGCATTCCACACATTTGCAACATTTCGATCGCATAAAAAAATCTTCAAATTGCTTTTCATTAATTTTCTACCTCGATTCGTAACTTTTACCGACAACTGGAAATTTGAAAATTGCTTCGTAAGTGCGCCAATTTTCTAAGCTTCATTTTGTTTTTCGTAGTAATGGTAATTGTTAGGCCTATAAATGTTTAAATAGGCCTATATAATTTCGACTAACAGAATAGGAAAAGTGTAAGTTTACAACGATTCGGCGAGTTTGTTTCAAACGGGATCCAAATAATTTAACGCACACGCCTGAGCTGACTTATTAATGTAGTATCGGTATCTATAATGGAATTATTGAAGCTAATTGCAAATTCGAAAATAGTTTTGTAAAAATATTGTGAATATGCGAAAGTAAATAAGAAAATATAAAAACAAGTTAAGAACGGTTATAAAGAAAACTTCATTGGCAATAAAAAAATAAAGTTCAGAAATTTAAAGGACTAAGGAGGACTGATTACAACCTGAATACAATGAAAGCTGTTTAATAGTTGGGCGGCAATGATGATTGGAGATGACAGCCCCGATCATTATAATATATAGATACCGGCACATAAGAATATTGAGCTTAAATATATATATATATATATATATATATATAATTATTCTTTAAAAGTTGGTAAAAACGTTTACATATGGCACCAAAGGACATGGGTGATTTACAACTTCTCAAATGCAAATCATTAGAACAACTTCCGGTTACAATCTGCTTGCCCATAAACAAATTAATACATTAATAAACAATTAATTGATAAGATCTGAAAACATTCTTCACGACTTAAAAAGCATAAATCGCCACAGTTAATAACTGAAACTATTATGAGGATTTTCAAAATTTTCTGCATTTTATACTTAGATTGTTTTTATTTTATTAGCAAAAAATATCATATTTTATAAACATGGTAATTTTCCAGTTCAGTTCCGCAGACACAAACAAACCATTATTGAACCCAGCACAACCGGGAAGTCTGAAGACTCTAGTAGAACACGGTAGAGCCAGGGCGAGAGTTTTACTCAAATGATCCTTAACTGAACAAGCGACTTAATGTGAATGTGTATAAAAAAACCGGAATAGGAAACAACAATCACGATAATTAGAAGCTTTGGAAATGCGACTGATAGCAAGAATTCTAGTGAATGAGGTCACACTCCCCGTAGGTTTGAGACTTTAAGTGAATGAGCTACACAAAACCCATCAATTACCAGAAGAAATTGTAACTGGTATTTTTGGAATTCGTGACATGACATACTCATGTCTATGAACGTACTGTATATTTAGTTTATTAAGTTCGGCAGTACTTGCTATTGCTAGAAGTTCCATCTCGTTAATGAATTCTTTTCACTTCTTGTGAAGATTCCAGAATACAGGGCCTAGGGATGGGCGTTTTGTTGCCTCCTAGGCTGCACAGGGAGGGGCATACCGACCGACCGGCGGGGGCCTCAAGGGGTGGGGCACGAGGAGGGAAAAACGGGACGGAGGCCGTGGCGATCAATATTATACACATACCCCCAGGCCGGCAGGCACTAGCGCTCCATGTTCCCTGCACGGAGGTGTCAGTCCGGCTTTTAACTTCTCTGTCAATATCACCTTTACCTTTCATCCACTTCACTCAACGTCACGGTTCCTTTGTATAGTACCTCAAAGCAAAATTCTTCCAACAGTTCAGACTAAAATTACAAAGAAATATCCATACGGATACGCATACCATTTCTACTATAGCATACTCGCGTACCACAGAAATAGAAATACTGTTTGCAAATAATTTAAAGTGTGGCCTCAAGATATTAGCTAACAAATTAAAAGAAAAAAAATATATCATGGGAATGCCAATCTTCCATAGAGTTTAAAAAATACAACGATAACGAAGTAACTTCGGTAACATAAGACTTTGCCGGTTATCTGGAAATGCTTTGCTACTTTCGTTACCTAAAATGTTCATTACTATCACTGAACTTCTTGATTTATAACATCGCTTTTAAAACATAATTTTCATACTAATAACTGCATAAACAACCATCAATCAGATTGTATAAACCACCTCCGAAGACTAGATTTTCCCCTTTCGTTTAGATTTTAAGGAAATAAAAGCTAAGTGTACAAAAGATCAATACCTGTATGTCTACAATGCTTAAAATATCAAAATAAGTGCGATGGCGGAAATCGTTGCATTTTTTAACCGATTAGTGTTACAATCATTAAAAACTTTAAAAGCGATAAGTACTTAAACCATATTTTTTTGTTCAAATGGCATAATTTTCCTTACTTTAAAATGCTTGCGAGTTCTGTTTACTGAAACGACTTTAGAACCATGACATCTCATAACTAACTAAGAAAAATTATATGTTTAACTTAGGAAATTGTGATATTTAATGACAGGCTCCCTAATTACCGTTTTTTTTAATCAGGAGAAGTTCTGATTCTTCATTATTCTGCACGATACGGTAAATAACTGAAATATTTTAATTAAGAGAAAAAGAAACAGTGAGAATAATCAGATACATTTACAAATGAATGTATTGTACTGTAAAGGAATTACTTGTGTACAATCAGAGAATAATGAGTTAAGTTGGGATTCATTAAAGCTTCGAATCCCTCGACAAATTCCAACTGAGTATTCGTAGTAATTGCAACTTGGATAACCCTGTTTGTGTTAAGCTAAGGCTCATGATTACGAATGGCCTAATGTGAATTGAGCTTGATTATTTGAACGGGAACCTAAACCACTAATCGACCAACTTTGTTTACGAAGTGAATCGATTAAGCCCTGTTGTCTAATTGTCTAACGACTTGCTGCTTAATTTAATTTGTTATTTGTGTTGTCACGAGAAATGCTACATTTTTAAGTAACAACGAATCTAATTAGTGAAACATTGATTTGATTCAACTATGAGCAATGGGCGTGAGTTATATAGAAATGGCTATGTCCATTGGCACAATAGTATTTTGCTGTACATTCATGTAAAGTAAATATGGTTAATTAAATAATTATAGCTTTTGATTTGATGCATGCAGTTCAACTTAGCGTTTAAGTGTTAAATATCTTCAGTTCACTACATTAAAGTTTTAAGAAATATAAAACGTTACCTAATATCTCAGTCGCCATCAATAATTTGTATTATTGTTTTATAGGAGGCCTTTCGATAACATAATTATCACCTTCTGCTTTCATTTTGCTACTAACTGTTGTTGTTAATTATTTTGTACAGAGGGTTTATATTGCTGGGCACGCTCTAATTTAACAGGTGTTTATTTGTAGTTTCCCTGATAATTTCTAACTCTTCGAGAACGTTGATTTTCGATGTATCGTTTTCTCTATGCAGGATAATAATACATTGTCTATTGTGTTGAACTGAGGTCCTGCTTCTACTATATGTTTTCAAAAACTGGATTTATCCTCATTCTTCAGGAAATCTCTGAAATGTTCTTTAAATCTTCAGAGATTTCCTGAAGAATGAGGGTAAATCCAGTTTTTCAAAACACATAGTAGAAGCAGGGCATCAGTTCAACACAATAGACAATGTATTATCGATTCTACATAGAGAAAACGATACATCGAAAATCAACGTTCTCGAAGAGTTAGAAATTATCAAGGAAACCACAAATAAACACCTGTTAAGTGAGAACGTACCCAGCAACATAAACCCTCTGTACAAAATAATTACCAACAACAGTCAGTACCAAAATGGAAGCAGAAGATTATACTTAAGTTAGCGAAAGGCCTCCTACAAAACAACACTGCAAATTATTGAGGACGACTGAGATCTCAGGTACTGTTTTACATTTCTTAAAACTTTAACACAGTGACCTCAACGCAGTTTCGTAATGTTTTAAAAATATTGATTCACTAGATTAGTAAACATTCCTGAAACATATATAAACATTTTTTTATTTATGTTTAACACTTTCATAAATTTTCATTTTTCGCTGCACACCATTTGAGAATTGCCATCTTGATATTACTTTATCTATATTTTAAGTTCTGAACCGTCTTTAAAATTTCCTGAGAAACTACAATGTTGCTAAATTTAATAATGCACACAGGTACGTGTGTAAAAAATAAGTACGCCATTCCATGTCCGATAATTTACAGAATTACAGTAAATGTTAAATCAATTTACGTTACACAGATCGGTAATTACATCACAAAGGATAAATAAACAATTGGGCATTTAATTATCTATAAAGGATGTCAACATTCTAGCGCTTAAGCGTGTAGCTATCAATTAATACCAAATTTTCGTTGACGTCAAGATAAGAAACATATGAATAAATGTTGTAGTAAACACAAATATTTATTTTATAAAGCATATAGGCCTAAATGGAATAAACGTTATAGATTACCAGTACTATTTGTATATACAGTTCTTTCTTTTTCTTATAGTTTACTTTCCCTCCTTTTATACTATAGGACTTACACACCCTCATGGACTAGCAAGCCAATGCCTGGGTACTAGCTCACACTTAGACAGAGAGATTGATGTGACTAAAACGGAAAACAGGAAGCACAAGGCAAGGGACAAAAATCCGGATCCTAGGTGGAAATATAAAATCTCTTACTCCGCTGCGAATCAAACCCGGGCAGACGAATTGGAAGATAGGACTCCACCGATCACGCCATACCGACGGACATTGCAGACATAAAGGTTTCTTCATAAAATGAATACGAACGCAGATTATTTTACTTAAAGTAAGTATAGTATATTATTCAGTGACATTCTTCAACAATTCAAGACATTAGCTCTCGACGTTGGTTTACGCGTTTTAAATATACATGCAATTAACGGATTTACTTAATGTCTAAAATTCAATTTGAGTTTTTTTTATTCTCACTTACATGTAATTATACTATAATTTATTGTTTCTGCGTTTCGTTAAAATATAAAACACTTCATTGACATATGTAATACTGTGGCACAAATGGGGAATGAAAGACGTGCATGGAAGCATCTTGCAGGAAAACCTGAGGTAAAACGCCCAGATGGTAGACCTAGAATGAGGTGGGAGAATAACTTTAGCCATGATTTGAGGGAAGTAGATTATACAGGGAATGATTGGAGGGCATTGACCCAGGATAGGGATGTATGGAGAGCTTGTATCCGTGCGGCCATGAACCTGCGAATACGATAGTGGCAGTGAGTTAGTAAGTTAGTTATACAATAATGATTTGACTGAAGTTATTTCATAACTAACTCACTGGCTCTATCGAACCCATAGGTTCATGGCCGCGCGGATATAAGCTCTCCAAACATCCTTATGTTTCCAATCATCCCCTGTATAAACTACTTCCCTCAAATCATGGCTTATGAAATTCTCTCACCTCATTCTTGGTCTACCAACTGGGCGTTTTCCCTATGGTTTTCCTACCAGAAACTTCTATGCACCTCTTTCACACCCCATACGTTACACGTGTCCTGCCCATCGCTGTCTACGAGACTTAACTGTTCGTATTATATCTATATATACCATGTAATTCATTGTTATGCAGTCTTCTCCATTTATCTGTCCGTTCATCTCTTTTTGGCCCTAACAAATTCCTAACAACTTTATTCTCAAATACTCGTAATCTTCTTTCCTCCCTTAAAGTAAGAGTCAATGTTTCGCATCCATATAATATAACTGAGAGAAAAACTGTTTTATATATTTTCAGTTTAACGTTTTTTGAAAGCATGCCTTTCCAGAATTGAGCCTATATTTAATATCTTTGTGCATCTCGTTCCTATTTGTAATTATTATTCCTAGATACTTGAAATCAGTCACTTCTTCAAAATTTCGTTAATTTGTTATTATTTGTCCATTTAAATTACATAATGCATTTCTATGTGTGAACATAGGCCTATATTTAGTTTCATTGATGCATACTTCCAGTCCCAATTTCTTAGTTTATTCAATAGAGTGTTTGTGTGTTGGCCCTTACTATCTCCTTGTTAATGTTTCAACAAATTGTATTATTATTTTTCTTTAATTTGGAATGTATAATCAGTGTTTAAGATTTTCTATACAAACAACTATTTTAGTATTACAAATGCCATAAGGTCATAATTAAGCAATCCTAAAGCTCAATTCACTGAACAACAAAAAATATACTTTTTTTTTGTCTCAGAAAGAAAAAATATGTGATTCTTATAGTATTTCTTCTCTTGAATTTAAATATGATATCGGGTTTTCTCCATCACGTAAGGTTTCCGAGAGACAGGAATATATAATTTCAAACACTTTAATATTTTCTACATTCGTAACTACACAATATTCGAACATTCTGACTCGCCTAGAAAGTAAGAAATGACGATTTTCTGCTATATTTCGCCTGTGGAGCATCCCTCTTGATGGTCCAACGATAATCGGCCAGAATATTAGGATTCCATTTGCCTTGATATCTCTTCTCCGTAGCTGAAATCACTTGGTTTTATTTTACAATGGACAAATGGACAAAAAAATAATTATATAAATCCATTAATTGAAATTGAAATAAAAAAAACTGTGGGCGATGGAGAAATTCCGAATACATATTTGAAAACACGATAAAAAACTGCAATAAATACAACTATTGGTACTCACGAGACAAAAATCATGTTGACCAGTGTTTTTACCGTATATGATACTCTGTAACTGAAAGTTGGAAAAAATATTTATCATTTACTATAGAGGATGAAGAAACGTAAAAGGTGAAAAATGATCAATCATCCCAAGTTCGATTAAACAAATATTGTTTGTTTTGTTTACTAATGCCGAGGACTTGGCAATGCAGCCATCAGGCTATCTTGCTTTCAAATATTACCCAGATACTGTAAATTTGGATGAAAGGGATGGCGGTGGTACTGATTGCACAAGGGGCAAAGTATAGTTATAATTAAGTGCAAATACTTTTACAGGCAATCATGACCCGGGATCAAATTGAGAGATGAAACAGCAATTTCCACTGGATACTCAGAGATTTAAAATAATGTGTGTTGAGGCACTCTCATCTGTTATTTCTTGAAATTTCATTAAACCAACTGGACAATATACTTTTAAATTGTTGAAAGAATAATATCTTCTCAGTTCTGAATGGCAAATCTGATGGTTTCTGCAGTTTCTGCATAATTATATATTCTTTCTTTGCAAAATAATTAGGGATTTAATTTCCAAATAAGCCGCAAAGAGCTGGAATCCATTGGAAAATTATACACAATATATAGTATTTTGAAACAATCTAATATTTTATTACACTTAGATAATATACGTCTGTGACAGCAATAATCCTTAATCACGAAATATTAGGCCTACTGTTTGTTAGAAATGAGAAATCCGAAAACGTAGGTTTTTTTAATGCCCCAGGTTTGTCTTTCGACATTCCTGGTTTCTCTCCTGGCATGGCGTACTTGTAACCCACTTCTGAGGTTGGGGCGCCTGGAAGGCGGGGTTACGTTGCCCCGATGATATGATGGGTGATGATGATGATAATGGTGCGCCAGGAGAGTCCCTAATCCTAAGCTTAACCTAAGATGAATATGAATGATGATGATTGCGATGGCCATATGATTTCAGGGACCGTTTGGGCCTTAACGTTTTCCTGACATTTGTCTTAAAGGTGAGGAGAAACCCCGAAAAAACCTCACCCAGAAAAACTGTCCCGACCGGTGATCGAATCCGGGTCCGCTGCGTGACAAGGCAGCACGCTACCCCGAGACCACAGCGGTGGACGGAAACGTAGGTTTTGCAGTATTGAATAGATTGCTTCAATTTATTTGTTGTATTCATAAAATCAGAAGAGTAGACATGAAGCACCAGACTCTGCTTCATTTTGGTTGAGAAGAAGGCTATTCATCAGTGTAAATATGAAGTAATTAATTGTTTGGAAAATTAATGTTACTAGTTTCTAATTCCAATCTTATAGTGTGTCATATTTCTTGATGTCTTCAAATAGGTTTAAACAATATTTTAAATATATTTTTTTATTCAATGCCCCAGATTGTCATTTCAACATTTCTGGTGTTATCTCTTGGCATTGGCGTAATTGTAACCCATTTTTGAAGTTGGGGCGCCTAGAAGGCGGAGTTACGTTACCCCGATGATATGATGGATGATAATTAATAATGAAGAGCCAGGACAGTTCTTAACCTAAACTTAACCTAAATTTCAGACCATGAGCAACCACAGGAATTTCAAACCCTTTAAGAAAAAATTCCTATGGTTAGACCGGGAATCTAATCCGGGACCTCATGGACTGTAATCAGAAACGCTGTCCACTGGCCCATGAGGCTGGTCTATTTTAATTATATTGAAATCTAAAAAAAAATATGAAAGCAGAAAAAATGCTATGAAAAAGGAATCATGAGAAATCTAGTATAATTAAATAAAAAAAAAGAAAAATCTTCCAAACTCTTTTGCATGTTTCTCTATAAAAAAGTCACTTGAACTTAGAATGCGAATTGTTATCTTTGAAAAGTTATATATATATATATATATATATATATATATATTATATATGTAGATGCATTTTTGTAAAAGTCACAATACTAGGTATTTCACAATCGAAAGCTTACAGAACAAATGATATGGCTTCTACACAGTCGTGATGTATGTTACTCTGACGTGATGGAGGATGAAACCCAATAACTTCAATAAGACAACGTCTATCAAGATGAGACATTTATAACGAAATAAAGAAAATTCTTCTTTTCTTCTCTAATTCCCTCCAAGAGTAGAGGATTTACAGTACAAAGAAAAGTTCTCGCGGTATCGTTTTCCTATAACAAGAACTTGAAAAAAGGGATTTCCTCTTATCAGAAGTCTCTTCCAATCCATCTACTTTCAAAGTGTTACACGCATGTAGCTGGGCACATGGGTATTCAATAATACGTAGGCGTTCTGATGCTGGTACAAAGCTTTGTTTTCCTTGTTACCAGTTTTTTTTTCTATTTTTATTACAATTGCGTCAAGAGATCAATACTAAAGCTCCCGCTAAATTACACTTTATTCAAATCGATAACATCGCGGATATCTAAATAACATGTGTTTTACGCCTAAACCCAAGGCAGGTGACACTTTAATTTATAAGGATATAATTTTCTAGTGACGTGTATAGCGTGCCGACACTAGTCAAGTTCGAGTACCGGCCTTGGACTTGGAGATTTTTGTCATCCCTTCAGAGGATATATATGGAATGTTAAAATTTACAACGAAAGATAAAGGTAAGGCAAATGAAATAAAAAATCAGACAAACAATAAAAGTATTTAATACAATATTCGACTGCTATCGGGAACTGTACAAAATAATAAAAAATAAAATACTTCTTTCATTTGTCAATAAAACTTGCAATATTATACGATTTGGAACAATATTTTTTTTGAATACTAATAAAATGTATATCAAATTCCGTTGAGGTGAATAACCATCAGATAAAGTTAAAAATTAACATGTACCTGATCTTGAAGAAGATTTCCGGGCTGTTGGCCGTGGTCTTGAGGTTTGTAGTTCCCCGACGTTTCGCCAGAGACTGCGTCCGGCATCCTCAAGGGTTGCTACAAGGGAACTACAAGCCTCAAGACCACGGCCAACAGCCCGGAAATCTTCTACAAGCCTAAATCAATATATAACATGTACCTGTTGGCATGTGCCGTCGTCTTCAACTTTGTTAAAATGGTGTATATAAAATTAACTGGAGGCCTTTCGGAAGTTAACTTCCATCATCAGTATTTTGAGATTCTGTTACTAGTTGTTGTTGTTTAAGATGATGTATACTCCAAGTGTTAACGTCTATCATAGTTGCTGCTATAAACGCTTGGAGTATACATCATCGTAAACAACAATAACTAGTAGCAGAAGCTCAACCTGCTGATGATGGAAGTTAACTTCCGAAAGGCCTCCAGTTAATTTTATATACACCATTTTAACAAAGTTGAGGACGACGGCACATGCCAACAGGTACATTTTAATTTTTAACTTTTATCTTACAGTATTTTTTGATTATATATGAGAAGATGCTGGCCTAAATTTGAACATATAATCCCGATATCAAGAGGTTATCCCAATTGTCGAAACACTTTTTTCACAAAGTTAATCTGCAGGATGTGATGTATATAGGCGTAATAGCCTATAAGCCAAATTTAGTTTTAAGAAAATATCGGAAAGACTTTACATTAACCAATAAAATGTAAGGGAAAAGAATAACAGCTAATAAAGGTTTCCGATTTGAAGATATATTCGAATTCTAAATAAAATTAACGCAAACATATAACTATATTATTTTATTTTGCTCCTGGTTTAGGTGCGACAGGCCTGATAAGTCTGCATCCGTGTTGGTTATACCACATATCTTCAATAATAGGAGTTTTATCTCCTCTCACTCCGCGACTTGGCAGACATTAACAGGACATGAGCAGGGAGTTTGTTTTCATTTCTATTTAAAATTTATATTTGTCATTATTGTTAATGTGAAAACAACGCCTGCAATATTTTCCATACAGGCATACATTATAATAAAAAATTATATAGTGGCCTTGCTTGACCTCTGAAAAGATAAAAAAAAGCGCATGGTGCCGGAGCATAGGATTCTCCTCAATGAGTTTGGCTCAAATTTAAGTTTTTAGCTATAGATATAAATCTTGATTTCACTTACCTCATTGGTGTTCCAACGATGTCTTTGTGTTGGGAAATGATCAGCTTTGGGAAGACTTTCCAAGTTCTCTGGTAATTTGATGGGTTCCCCATCTGTAAGAAAATGACAGTCTTAGAATCAAATTGAAATTATATATACATAAACTCTGTCATATAAACAAACATTAATGTTTTATACAACAAACTTAAAGTTTGATTGATATCCAATTGATTTAATAAGGAATGTAAATGAGAATGTATAAGCTACCCTTAATTGAATTTGAAGATAGTTATTATCCATCCATCCATAGTAATTCTGCCCGAGGGCAGGTCTTTCACTGCAATCATAGCATTTTCATGCTATGCTTGCAGCTTTACTAGGGAATTGTAGGTGTGGTAGCTTCCCGTTGCTTTCCGCACCGGTGAAGGATGATGATGATGATAATGATAAGGATGATGGTGATGGCCATATGATTTCGGGGACCGTTTGGGCCTTACAGTTTTTCTTACATTTGTCTTACAGGTGAGGAAAAAAAAACCTGATAAAAAACTCATCCAGAAAAACTGCCCCGACCGGGGATCGAACCCGGGCCCGCTGCGTGACAGCGGTGGACTGACAGTTATTATAATAAATAAAAATTCAATACCATCATCATAAACGACACTGCAGTCCATTTTGAATCCTGGCCGCTGATAAGATCATCCTCAATTCATCACTTTCCAAAGCCTTCCTTCTCCACTTCGGTCAGCCTATTCTTATTTTTTGAGTAGTGTGAACTTTCTAATGGAATTGTCCTCTGCTATCCTGATAACTTAGCCAACCCAACGTAATCTAATCTTTATGAACTTAATAAAGCCAGGATCTGTCAATAAGGAATACAATCCATGATTGTATCTTATTCGTCACCTTCAGTTTTCATTAATTCATTAATTGGTCCGAATACCCTCTTAAGGACTTTCCCCTCGAAAGTCCCGAGTTATTCATCAACATTATGTTAGAGTCTCTAACACTCCTTACCATATGTAAGGACAGATATTAATAGAGATTTATACAAGGTCAATCTGTTTTTTTTAATTCATCAAATATGATTTCAATGTGCTTTTGAGATCACAATAGCATCTCTTATATTATCTCTTTTATTATTTTTTATATTATCACCATTAGTTATAGTTGTATCCAAATATTTAAATTCCTCAATGATTTCAAAATTACAGTTCCTAATTTCTATATTTTTAGTGTTTATAGGTCTTTTGGAGACCTGCATACATTTTATATAATCTTCATTCATGAAAAACTTCCTTAACAGAATATATGTCCACGCCATCGGGATAGGCTAAAATCTGCACTGATTTATTGTAAATAGTTTCTTTAATATTTATCTGGGTAAGTAAAGTGATCCCACAACAGGCCCGGAGGCCCTTGGGGTAGTAGGAGGTTAAGGCTCCCACTTTTTCTAGACAATCGGCACTTTATGTCAGCCGGGTTGTCAGCCCTGCGTGACGGCCGCCTTTACCCCCAGAACAAGCGTCTGGTACTCATTTCCGTTAGAGGTTGAGTCGACCCCAGGACCATAGTGCCGCCAGAGGGTTTGGGTCAGTTTAAAAATCCTGACCCCAACGGGATTTGAACCCTCGACCCTCCGGCTTGTAGCTGAGAATATTTATCTGGGTATAGCTTATTACCTTCTCCAGGGCTATCTTGAAAAAATAAACTAATCTCCCTAATAAAATAGAATATATTATATGTACTTAATAAAATTAATCTTTTTTTTTTCTTCAGGAATGCAAACTCTATGGCGCAAGAGTCCACCCAGACGGCTGGTGGCATCACATCCACATGTGTTAATCAAAAAGTTTTACGATCATCCATCCATTATAGGAGTGACATGTAGTCAAAGTATCGAGTCCCTAGCAGTTGTAAGTAGTTTTCTTAACTCACACCCGCTACTTATTGCAGCTACCCGAATTCCCCAAGTTGTTGGGTTGACACCAGCCGCATACTGACCGAAATTCCATAAGAAAATGTCTTCCTTCATGAAGACTGGAACCAGCGATAAGTCCCGTAGCTCTGCACCATAGCATGTTGCCTTAAACTACTCGGCTAAGGCGCGAGACACTTCTTAAACAAAGCACTACTGGTATATTAATTCATATTGGTATACAGAAAGGCCTAGGCATTTTAATAGCCTCAAAACTTCAATAAAACTTATTAAGGTAGTTACTTCCGACTGATAACAAGCTATTTATATTTAGAAACTCAGTCTTAAACTAAATAAAAATAAACAAAGTATAGGTATATGGTTTTCTCTCTTTATTGTATTCAACATAGAATAATATTTATGTGAAATCATGTATTAATAATAATGATAATATAAAAATAACAATAATATAAATAATAATACTAATAACAATAATAATTGGCATGTAGTATTTTATGTAATGGCCCCCTTCAACAGTTGAGTGAATAGCGTCGTTTGAGGATGTTCTACATAACGCAAATATACGACACGGGTTCCATGGAATCATTATTCTCCTTTACTTTTATCAAAGAATTTCGAAACTATGCATAAAAAGAAACAATTTAATTTTTAACTTATTTCATAAAAGATGATGAATCATATAATCAGTAATTAAACTTATACTAAAATGCGAGCAACTAGATTACTTATACTGGCGTTATACTGACCCCAGTAGCAATCGAATTCACATACTAGAACGGAAACTTTTTTTTTTCTCGGGAGACACGAAATTGGGTATAATTTTTCTCTAGTGCCAGGCATAAGGCCAAATCTGAGGGAGGTTGAGTTATGTTAGCAGGAGGGAAGTTCAAGTTTGGCTAGACTTTGTGTTGGGGTGAGGGAAGTCGCTTACAAGAGCCATTGATTCAAATTCAACAAACCAACTGAGACAAAGAGAATATTCCAGCTTTATCTAACAGTATTTCATATGTTGTAAGTCCAATTAATTAACGCTTAGTTTGAACACTTTTAATCAAATATTTGGAATTAAATCAACATAATTGTTTTCTCAAATTGTTACACTGATACATTTAAAATGAATAATCTATATTTTGTAAAACAAAATACATAAACTGAAATGTTATAAATTTATTTATAAACAGGTTTACAATGTAAAAAAACATATTCATGTCCAAAGCGTTTTAAACTTTTATCTTCTTTCTCCATTCTTCTCTAGCTTCCCATTCCAATTCTTCCAGACCTATCTCCCTCATACCCCTTATATGACACCATCCATTCATTTAAATCTAGGTCGACCTACCTTTCCTTCCCCACGTGGAATCCATTCCAAAGTTTTTTTTTTTTTTTGAGTAATCATGTCTCTGGCTTTGTACATGACCATTTCATTCTAGCCGTCTGTACTCACAAAATCTAATATTCAATTTTGGACTTTCATTTATTGTCTGATGATTTATTTCTGATTACTTCCAATTTAGAATGTCTAGTTGAGTGTCTAAAATAATCCATTTCAGCAGACATAAGTTTAACTCTAATTTTTATTCAAATGCCAAGTTTCTGCACCGTATATTAGCGTGCTTCTAATAACGGATGTATATATATATTTGAAATTGTTTTAAGCGTACTGTATGTGTATCCGTTCTTTATGTGGACGCGAGTTGTTTTTTGTATTTTTGTATGGTCCACTCACGCAAAACCCTCAGTGTGAATGGAGAAAGACACCTGTCGTTGGTAATAGAGTCCTTCGGGCCTAACCATACACAGGTTTCTGAGTTCACAAGCGCCGATTCTGAAACATTCATGTGCCGTGACAAGGCAGCATAAACTGTTGAAATAGCATTTCCTCTATTTCTAATTATCTGGTTATACCGCCATTGCTCAGTCCCCAGAGTCTCATTAGTAAATACGGTAACACCACTAGTAGATACAGGATTGCATTTGGATAGGAAAAGTTGTAAATGCACTTACCTACACCTAACTAGACAGCTCTAGTGCTAAGCATTAGACAACACCATTTATTATATATTACTAATTAACTCGGTGGGCTAGTGGTTATGCTCCTTGCCTCTAGTCCCGAGGGTCGCGGGTTCAAGCCCGGCCGGGGTCGATGGATTTTTAGGACGGAAAAATCCAAGGAGCAAGTCTTCCGGGAGGGACTTTAAGCTGTGGGTCCCGAGTCTGAAGACTTTCAGGCTCATAAAAGATACATAAGCCTGAATCAAAGGCCTCTAAGCAAAATTTATCGAATTTTCCCGTGGTTTCCTAGATGTCAGTATGAGGCGGAACGCTGACCATGGATCACTCAAATGACATATATACGAAAACAAGCGTAACTAAATTAGTAAGTAAAGTAAAGTGATCCCACAACAGGCCCGGAGGCCCTTGGGGAAGTGGGAGGTTAAGGCTCCCACTTTTTCTAGACAATCGGCACTTTATGTCAGCCGGGTTGTTAGCCCTGCGTGACGGCCGCCTTTACCCCAGAACAAGCGTCTGGTACTCATTTCCGTTAGAGGCTGAGTCGACCCCAGGGCCATAGTGCCGCCATTGGGTTTGGGTCAGTTTAAAAATCCTGACCCCAACGGGACTTGAACCCTCGACCCTGCGGCTTGTAGCTCAGTGCCTTAACCACTACGCTACAGCGTGATGGTTCAAATTCTTCCCTATAGGGGGAGAGCGCCTGAATCTCTGTTAAGGGAAACATGGACTTACAAGATACAAGAAGACTAATTAACTCATGCCCCAAACGGGAGTCAATGACCAATCACGTTTCAATGAATTTTGATTTACAACCAATGATAGTCGTGTTTTACCTCGATCTTTATCGACTTCTCTTTACCAGCTCCTACTTTTGTGATAAAGAAAGCTTCTCCTTTTAATATTCTGAACAGGTCAGAGCACCATCTTGCAGTGAATACTCTCCAACAAATACATTGAACATAACAAATAATGAACAGATTCCTTCGAATTACACATTTGATAATTGTGTGTTCAATAATTGTATTTTAAAATAATGATTTTACTGAGTTGTTTACTGAAAAAAAGTAATAACCTATAATTTTGGTTGTAATATACAGTTTGATGTGTTTCATTTTTTCTCCACTAAGGTGCATTCTTACAATATTGCGATCCTATTTGGTATTAAATACTGCGATCAAGTTGCCGTAAATAAACAAATTAAACATAACCACACATTTATTATTTGTTTTCTAACATCGCCATTTACATTAAATATATAAATATTTTAAAATACCGGTGACTAGGCCTATTTAAATAGGCCCCTAATGACTTTTGAGTAAACAACTTAATTTAAGTGGTTAAATAGTTCAAACAAATTCCACTCTTGACTTCCAAATCCTCTTGATAATTCACGATTCACGAAGTGGAAGTTGTGAACATATTGCATTATTTACCAACCTGGCTATCTATCTATGCCTTGGCGATCAAGACTCATAAATTCAATGGCACATGGCGCCTGAAATATGTATTTTCGACTATTGTTTTTTTATCTCAAAATAGTAAGTTTGCAGTCATCTGCATTTGTAAAATTTTGATACAAAGCTTTAATATAGGTGTTTCAGTTGTTTTATGCTATTAATTGGACGTCACGTCACTAACGTAATAAAAATGACATTCGTTACTTTCTTACAATGTAAGTTTTAATTATTTATCATATTCAATACATGATACGCCTAATTAATTACTATGCCCAGCATTATGGCTGAGCAGTCTTAGGCATCTGATTTGGCGCAGAACAACCAAATGCCTGGTGGTTCCATTCCATTTAGGAAATCAATTTTCTCGGGTAATCACGCCCAATATGCATATATGAGACTGATTTCGCGTAGAAACGTGACGAATTTGGGTAGTTAAAATAAGTTTGTGAAATCCTAATATAACCGCTGAGGATTCTCACAAGCTGACCACATGTCACACCTATACAGGCTGAGAATTGGCTATCTCTATAATTTAACAGATGGATGTGATGGGCCAACGGCTTCTATGTTTCCCGCACCAAAAAACTAATTATCTATAGAAGCATAAACAATCATCAAATTTTAATTTATGAATTAGTCAGTTCTTCTATAGGAGAAATGCTGTGAAAAGTCATATTTTTGTTACGCCATTGACGTGTGATTAAAGCAAATGTCCCTGAGTTTATAATGATAAAATTATTTATTTTACAGTTTCTTCAAATTCTTGATTAGGAGTATGAATGGGGTTAGAAATCAATTTACTTTCATTTATTGAGGAGGGGGCAATTTATAAACATTGATTTGTCACAGTGTAAAAGTTTATAAAATATGTAGTGGATCCGTAGACTTGTAATTGTATTTATAAAGTTTTATAAATAATTTGAATTGATCTGAATTGCAATCTTAATTGTTTGCATATAAAAACACTGATCTGAAATATAATTCATAACTAAAATAAACTAAAAGGGTACATAAAATTAAGTTAAATAATACATTGATTAAAGGTTTAAATAAAATTGTACATTGATCATAATAACGAATTTCCTGAAAAAAACTAATTGTATAAATATCATCGATCAAGACGAATAGTAGATGTACGCCTAACAGCCTGTTATCGCCTTTGTGCAAATAAGCAGAGTACATATGAAGAAATGTAGCCTATATGTTTATAGAAGGGTTGTAGACAAACAACTTGAAATAAGGAAACCAAGGTCTCGGTCAAAATATATTACATTTCATTAAACCTGATACCCATAATTCAGTATCAATATGAAACGATAAAAGATGGCTTCGGACCTCGGTTAGAGATTGATGAAATTCTAGTATTAAGAAGTTTTTAAAATTGAACTTCAATTAAATTTGTGAAATCACCAACAAATAACGAGTAGCGTTAATTATTTTTTTTTTTCAAATACGTTTTATTAAGTTTCATTCATTCTCTAATTAAATTGTTCAGATATTATACTTTCCATAAATCCATTGCGCAACAAGCCTAGAAGGCCCTTAGCCTACCACGCAGTTTCTGGCCTAACATCCATAAGATTCTACTCCAACCTATTTAATTAACTACATTAATGTATGTTAAGCAAATTAAATCATCCGAAAGTTATATTTTGACTAAAAAACTGACATTCTTCCAAAACGTTAAGTTGTAAAGTAAGTATTTTTCAATGAATTTATTTGTTCTAATGTGAAATTATCAAAACAAATAACGTTTCTTACTGGTAAGTTACCTTAAAAGTGATTACTTTTGTTTTATGTTTCGAGATTTCCAAATAATTCTAAGCTCGTGTAATACAGCTTCATTATTGTAGAATAGTTCTTGATTATCTACAAATAACGAAGTATCGAAAGTATTATTTGCTCGAAATATGTAGCCTACACTCAAACACACTAAATGTTTTGAGAATATAAGCCGAAACTGGTAATTTGTGCTTCGGTAATATTGCTGTTTACATTTATGCTTTTGGGAGGATTAAACTAATGCCGACCTATCTTATTTTTGGCTTGTATGTACACTGAGCTCTTGGTGAAAACACGAAACAAGTGTTAGCCAATTATTTATAAACGTAAACGGCGTGAAAGAGCTTTTTGCCTTTATCTTTAAATTATTTATTATTTTTTATATTTGCTGAATGTTTATGACAACGACATTCGTACTGGACGTATGCCGTTTTTATCATACTTATTCATAATTTGTGTTGCACAAAATACTTTATTCATACTGTAGTTTGTGTTTGAACAAAATATCATAGGCTAAACACCAAAATATATTGATTTCTTTTCAGACATGTTAGGATCAATATGTATTAATGTTAAATTGCTTAATACTATTTATACTTCGTTCATATCAAGGTGTCTAATTTATGTAGATCATAAAATTTATATATAGTTTTAATAGGGT
This sequence comes from Diploptera punctata, assembly GCA_030220185.1. Taxonomy (NCBI): domain Eukaryota; kingdom Metazoa; phylum Arthropoda; class Insecta; order Blattodea; family Blaberidae; genus Diploptera; species Diploptera punctata. Next base: position 739,361 of record JASPKZ010008888.1, read on the forward strand.
TAGGAAAATAAAATAAAAAAGTAAATAGTTCAAAAAGAAAAAAATGGTTTAAGCATCTGCATTTAATTGTTTGGCACTAATTGAAAGGTCGTGGTTATGGAAAGGTTCTGGGAACTAATGCTATAGGGATCTTTAAATTATGTTGAAATTCCCAAGTTAATTCAGTTTATAAAGTGAATGTTGATATTATTGACAAGTATACCTGTGGTTTTAGTTTGACTGACTAGCAATAGGGGAACCTTTGTGTTAATTGTTAATTCGCTTCATAACATGACCTGCCTGCATGCCACAATGGGATCTTTATAGACTATAATTGTGTCAAAATAGTTATTTTTGAACTATAGTGTGTTTGGTCGTACTACAACAGTGGCGACCATGATTGAAAGTTCAACTTTCTACATTTCGGGGTTGCCAACCTAAATAACTATACTGTAATAAAATAACTTCTTCTTCTTCACTTCCTGGTTTAGGCAAGAGTTGCCTGTTCCATCTTCACTAATAGATCTAAAACCATCTCTTCCGAGGACGTCCGACATCTCCTCTTCCTCTTGGAAAATAATGGAAGATTTTATTTGGTAATCTTCTTTCTTCCATTCTTTCTACATGTTCTTTCCACTGTATCTTGTTGTTAAATATATTTTCTTTTATGGAGTAGATCTGTAGTTCTTCACGGATACCTCGTTTCTTATCTGGTCCATTCTAGTGCAGCCTTTTACTCTTCTTAAAAATTTCATCTCGGCTGCTTGGATTTTACTTTCTTGTTTGGTAGTGGTAATCCAAGATTCACTCCCATACAAAAGGACAGGGACAGCCATTGTTTTATAAAATTTTAATTTTGTTTGTTTATGGGCTTTATTATTCAATGTTCTATTTATTGTACCACAAATAGCTTGAAACTGATGTGTTTTGTGTTCAATATCTTTATCATACCCATAGCTGATGTCACATCCTAAATATTTAAAGTGGGATACTTGTTCAATAATTTCGTCTCTAATTACTATTTTTGCACGCAGAGTATTTCTTCCTCAAAATGCCATTATTTTTGTTTTACTTATTGAAATTTTAAAATTATAATCACTACATATTGCATTTAGTTTGTAAGCAGCCAATTCTAACAGATCTTCATCATGGATAAAATAACTATACTGTAATATTACATATTACAAACCGCGTGTGGGAAGAAAAACCTCTATGTATACTACGTACAATGTATAAACAAAAAAATATCCAAAAGGTACTGCTAATATACATTACATGAAACAAATCACTGTATTTTAAATGAACTGAACTTTATTTGAAGTAATATAAAACAATAAATACGTACTTGGCGCCATTTTATCACTGATTGGTGTCACGGCTCCTGTAGTTTCAACTAACAAACATTGCTCACACTGTTAACGTTGGTCAGTTGTTTAAAAGGGACGCAAATATTTCCAACAAAGATATTATTTTACTATTGAAAACAGCATCGCGCAAAAAGTAATGTACAATGCACGTTTGTGAAGTGTTTTACAGAATCTCGGAAATTAAAAACTTCGCTATCGCTCGGTTTTTAAACATTTTCCTCGCTTCTGTAAAAACCACTTCCCAGCCTAGCATCGTAATATACTATTACATTTATAAGAATTAAAAATTAAATTTTAAGGATGAGTTGAGGTGTTTTTCTAAGGTCGGGATTTCGATACGAATTCTTAAACATTTGCAATGCTTGAATGTACGTACATAATTTTACTTCAAATTAAGTCAAATTTAATTATTTTTAATAAATTATTAAGTTACATGTATCAACAATTGATATAAAAATCTGCACCTCTTAATAAGTTTACAAGGGGATTCTCGTACGGAATATTGAGATTAAAAATAAATCTTTCAGTTTAAAATACAAATAAAAGTAACATGTCCAAAATATATGCCAAGAAGTATTATATTAATCAATGTGAAAACTTATGTTACAAAGGTGCACTTAAGCATTTGCATTATTATTACTTCTAACAATCAGTCAAATAAAAGTATTTTCTATCAATATCGCAAATTTTAAAAATGAAATATAAATTCAAACGCAACTATAAAAATATACTTTTGGAATGTGAAATCATTTTTATTTAACCATATAATGAAACAAGTACTGGTGATATTAATTTATTATCTAGGGTCTATGTCCATATAATTTCACGTATTCGTTACTCTTATTTGTTTACTTGCAAAATTAAGTTTGCATTGATTATATATATACATATATATATATATATATATATATATATATATATATGGATACAACAAGTTCATCGAATGGAAGATCACAGAATACCCAAACTAATGTTAAGATATCAACCCGCAGGAAGAAGAAGACCAGGACGTCCACTCAAAAGACTTCTGGATGGTGTTTCTCTTGAGGCCGAAACAGGTCAACAAATGGCCTAAATTCGTGAATGTACTATGATGATGATGATGACATATATTAATTGCAGTACATGATACCGTAATGTTCAATTTTATGATTTTTTTTTGTAAAATCGAAAAATATTGAAATGAAATATATGTATGAAATTATTCTATCGTTTATATATATAGTAAGATAAGCAGTATGAAATAAATTATATTAAGTATGTTGCAAAACAGTGACTGTCGACTATCATTAATCAGGATAATGAGTACTGATAGTTGAATGCTTTTAACATAATCAACATAATCTAGTGAATATAACCTCCACTAAAACATATTCTCTCCTTGTTCGATTTTCGAAAACAACATTGTATCGAATCTTTACTTTCCTTTCACTCACTGTTAGACGTTTGAGACCTTTTCTGAGTCCATCTGCATGTATTTCTTGGTTACAAAATGGTGGACAATGAATAATTTAATGAGAAGCTAAGAAATCGTGCATCTACGGTGTAATAGTGCAAATATGAGTAAATCAAAATATATGAATAAGGTTAATTCAATATTGCTGTGTTAAAATGTAGCAAACAATAACATTTGACATTTCATAACACAAAATAAATTAGAGTTACGAAGTTATTTCGAATTTGTTTCTGATAATGCTCAGTTATATATAATTTTTTTCTGCAGTTTTATTTATTTGAGAAACGGTGTTAAATTAATAAAATAAACAAAACTTAAAATATTGTTTTCCTAAATATAATTTTAGTTATATTCCATAATGTCTAAATTTTGGTAGGAAAGCTTGACCACCGGCTATAATCTACTTTGACTATAATGAGTACCAAGTTTAAAGGATTTCCAAAATTCTCCATTACACTTCAGTAAATATAGAAACTTATGATAGTATGGGAATGTCAAAAGAATGCAGAGGAGAAATTACATAAATAAGCGTTTTTAATTGGACTCCCCAGAAAAAAAAGTTGACCAGAGATTACATGAGTACAGGAGATATGAAGTTCAATGGTAGAGAATTGATTGCCATAAAATAATTGGGAAGATAGAACTGAATGGAGGGAAAAAATGTAGTGTTATAACATTGGACCAGAATGTTATTAGCAGTATGTTCATAACATCTGTAGGATATAAGCATAACTAAAATTAACTTGGTCTAATAACTCCAAACAAGGGAGAGGCTAAGGCCCAAACATTAGGATGTTACCCATTGTAGACAGATAACTTTGGATACAGGAAGATGTTCATATATTAACGCAACCTTGCTCAATAATAATAATAATAATAATAATAATAATAATAATAATAATAATAATAATAATAATAATAATAATAAATAAATAAAATGAAATAAAATTTTAAGTTTTACATGATTTTCATATTTATTATAATATAAATATGAAAATCATATAAAACTTTATATTTTATTCTTATTTAATTAAATAGATATGGATTTTCATCAAGTAAACGCCAAATAAAGTGATTATATAATAATAATAATAATAATAATAATAATAATAATAATAATAATAATAATAATAATAATAAATTTGATGATGTCTACGATAACTTTTTCTAACTGTAGCAAATAACAGAAGAACCTAACTAATTTTTTACCTTCATAAATCACACGGTCTACATTGAAGTCGGACGTAATTTGCTTTTATGACTTTCCAAAACAGTGATTTTGTTAAGTGCTTGTACGTACAAGAAAGACATTAATTATTTTGTTGGAGTTGGCTTCAGTTTTAACGAATCAGTCACAGCCAGGATGACAAATTACCCACAACTTTCTCATTCTCGACAACGGCTACAGAAACTCGGCCTTATATTACAAGTTACGCTACCCAACTTGGGCCTTCTTTAATGCTACGAGCTTTCCTTCTGATTAATGAATTAAATACATCAAGTCCAATAACACATTTCAGTTTTATTGCGCTTACTTATGATGTGTCAGCAAAATTAAACGTGTTATTCCTACTTTTAAATACCATTCCTTGCTAAAAATTTAGCTCCTCGTTTATCCATTCACTTTAACTTCTGCACATTATCTACATATCCTAATAATAATAACTAACTAAACTGGCACTATCGAACCCGTAGGTTCATGGCCGCGCGGACATAAGTTCTCCATACATCCCTATCCTGAGCCAATGTTTTCCAATCATCCCATATATAATCTACTTCCCTCGAATCACAGTTAATGTTATTCTCCCATCTCATTTTTGGTCTACCAACTGGGTGTTTTCCCTCTGGTTTTCCTACAAGAAGCTTCCATGCAAGTATTTCATTCCCCATTCGTGCCATATGTCCTGCCCATCGCAGTCTACGAGACTTAACTGTTCTCATTATATCTGGCTTCCTATAAAGGCCATGTAATTCATTGTTATGCAAGTCTTCTCCATTCACCTGTCTGTTCATCTCTCTTTGGTCCAAACATTTTCCTAAAAACTTTATTCTCAAATACTCGTAATCTCCTTTCCTCCCTTAAAGTAAGAGTCCATGTTTCGCATCCATATAATATAGCTGGTAGAATAATAGTTTTATATATTTTCAGTTTAACGTTTTTTGTAAGGAGTTGGGAAGTCAAGAGTTTCTGTAATGCATAATAGCACACATTTCCAATTTTGAGCCTATGTTTAATTTCCTTGTGCATCTTATTCCTGTTCGTGATTATTGTTGCTAGGTATTTGAATTCAGCCACTTCCTCAAAATTTCGTTCATTTGTCATTAGCTGTCCATTTCCATTATATAATGTATTTCTATGTGTGACCATATATTTAGTTTTATTGATATTTACTTCCAGTCCCAATTTCTTAGTATTACTCAATAGTGTGTGCGCGTTGGTCTTTAGTATGTCCTCGCTATCGCCCAATAGTACTACATAATCAGCATAAACTAACAGCTTATTAATACCATTGAGTTGTAGGCCTTCTTCACCCTCTAAAGATTTGATGGCATGCTCTAGTACAAAATTAAATAGTAGGAGATAGTGTATCTCCTTGCTTCAACCCATTCTGAATTTCAAAAGTATCTGAAAACAGTTTGCCTACATGCACCCTACTCTTTGTGCCATTTAGACACATTCGTATAAGTGCAACTAATTTTTTTAGGAATTCCGAACTCCAGCAGGATACTATATAACTTCTCCCTCTTAATTGAATCGTATACCTTTTTGAAGTCTATGTATGGTTGATGTACAGTACCATTATATTCCCATTTGTTTTCTAAAATTTGTCTTAAGCTAAAAATCTGATCTGTTGTAGACATGTTTCTTCTAAATCCACATTGATGTTCTCCTAGAATCTCATCAATATAGGGAGTAAGTCTGCATTATAATAACAATAATAATATTATTTTATTATTATTATTATTTGTACTGGTTTAGTTAAGGTTATGAGGCATTATCTTCCAATCAAAACAAGTAGGGCTATGTACTACACACGCTAATATTACACTTAAAACTTAAAAAAAATGTTTAATAACTTACGGTGTCATTTACAATAACAACAATAACAGATAATTATACGAGGGTTGGGGCATAAGTCATAAGAACTATTTTTTTGTGAGAATTCCAACATGGATGAAAAAGCTAAAATATACGTATTAAATAACAAGGGATACGCGAAAATTAACGACATTTAAAAACACACCAATATTTTGCTCCTCATGCTTATTAAGGTAATTGTCATATCAACACAATTTTCATGTTCCAGAAACAATACGGTAAATCACATCTTCTTATTTATTTCTCTCTCTTTTTTTATACTCTTCCTCACTCACTAACTATATATATATATATAATTCTAAAGGCCCCCAAAGTAGTATCCTGCAACGTTCATAACACGCTGCCAACGATGTGGGAGGCGCCGAATACCATCTGCTTCAGCATTTTCTTCACCATGTGTAAATCTGGTCATCTGTTGTTGAACACCATTTGTAATGTCCATTCATGTCCCAAACCGTCTACCACGTAATGGTTCCTTTACTTTCCGTATGAGATCAAAATTACATGGCGAACGGTCTGGAGAGTGTGGTTTATATTCCAATCCTTCCCATCCTCAGCGCAGCACAATCTGCTTTATAAGGTTTTGCGTTGTCGTGTAGAATGAGTGCACTGTCCAGAAGATCAGGACGCTTCTCTCTAATGTCCCGGCGTACCTGTCTCATCAAGAAGTACCTGAAGTAATCTCTATAACTCAAGTAGTGTCCATCGTCTGACTTTCTCCACCAGGTGCTCAATTAATGCGCGTGACACATCAGTTCGCACACTCTCAGGTCGTGCTGTCTGTTGCCGATCGCTGGTCGCTTCGCAACCTCGCTGAAACGCTGCTACTCACCTCGGGACTGTCCGGTATGGAAAGACATAGATCCCGACAGCTTCTACGAACTCTCTGTGGCAATCTCTGGCATTCCTGCCACGGAGAACGGCTATTTTGATGTATGAGCGCTGTTCAACTCGGGTTACATCCATCCTGCACAGCGCCATACTGACAACTGACTCAACATTACTCTCTATTTTATTATAAACAACCACACAGCCATCCCGTGTTATGAAGACACACTATGACAGTACGGCTTCCGGGTGACACTTGACATTTTGAGATACCAACCCTTACCACTAACAAAATAGTTCCCATGCCTTATGCCCCAACTCTAGTAGCTTGGCAGCGAACAAAATGCAGTAGCGCTGTGATACATATAATTCTATGACGCAATTCTACCCCTCCGCCACGTTGTGCAGGGAATTGTTTGAACACGAGATTTAGTTCCAAGCTTGAAAGGCGTTCAATTGAATTATCAGAGTTATTGGCCACTACACAGCATTCTTTTGCTGGTGACACCAGCTCCAGGTCGGCAGTATGGGTACAGTCGCAGATTGGTTGAGGAAGAGGGGAACTGCAGAAGGCCGGCCTAAGTAGTGAGAGATGTAGGCCTACATTTAGGGCAATAATGCATTAGCACTGTATTATGTTCGCTACCAATCTATAGTTTAGATATAGAATAATTAAGCAAAACACAAATACGCATGAAGACAGAATACAATTGTATTTTGAAGGACACTAAAGAAGGAAATTCCAAAATCGTCAAGATGACACTGTGTAAAGCAGAGAATAGAGATGTGTCATGTGTAAGATAATATTATGCAGTTAAATTGTTTGTTTATTCAATTACAAAACGAAAGTATCAACCAAATTCATGGTTTTAATTATTATATTGAAACAACTGAACAGTCTTTGCTATTTCGGGTCAGGTCCTCTGGTGTATACCAGAAGGCTATGCATGACAATTATGTGTTTGTGTGTGTATGTGTTTTTTTTTCCATGTTCCATCTCCCATCTTTAATAACTTCTTATCCCTCCTTGCTTTTTCAATAGAAATTAAAAGCTTAGCTACCAATAATCGAAAACAAACAAGGCCATAAGAAATTGCGGGATGTCATAATCCACACGTGAGGCGAGGGTGCTCCCTTAACCAAGCTAATTTAGGTATTTCCTTACATATGTCAGTGAGTGACAAGTCCTTAGCTTATCACCTCAAAGAGTCACATAGTAGACCCTAAGGTATTAATTAAAAGGGAAAGGCCGATTAAAATGTCCTCACTCTTCAGTCTCGGGACGCAGGGCTTAAAGTCTCTATCGGAGGGCTTTTGACCCTTAGAATTTCTATCCTAAAAATAGATCGATCCCGGCCGGATTTGAACTCAATACTCGGACCATAGGCAAGGAACGTGACTTCAAGACCACCGTGGACGATAAGACTAGGAATACGAAATATAAATTAAAATACTCAATTATCTATCTCCTAATTGAAGCCGGGCTGACTCAATGGAAAATACGGATTCTAACGTCCAAGGATCGTCTACATGTCAACAGAATTAAAATTTAAATGCATTATGTAATGATGACTAATTATGAAATAAATCATGGTTACGAAAAATCAACCTTAATGACAGGAATATTTCGAAAAAAAACTAGGCGGTCACGGAATATAAATCTCAAATGTATGATCCAGATCAATGGGTTCTCGAATTTTTCCATTCATATGATAATGACAAAGGGAAATATTAAAAATCCATGCCTGTATTTTAGGTTTCAGCAACCAACTCATTATGTTTGCCAAGTACAGCATTGGAAAGATTAGCTAACACAAATTGGAATATGTGAGTCGTGCTTCGAGTTAGTGTTCTATTTAACGACTCTCTTTAACATAGCCTATCAGATCATAAGCGTCGAAATACAAATATGGGCGGGACAATCCATATCAAATCGGACAGCAAAACATCTTGCAATTTATTTTTTAAATTTTATGTATCCCTAAATATAGTGAATGCATTTATAAACGTATTAATACAGACATTTAATTTTTATCATCTATAGGTTCGTAGTTATGATGATCTAAAATTATCGCAAATATGATAAACTAAAACGTTTACTAACTAATATTTCTGAAACAGTAAACAGCAAAAATTTGTTTAAAACATATTTATATAGGTGATATCATGTAGTTTAAGGGTGTTATTTTTATAATTGGGATATTTTTATTTTCGGTGTCAATTTTCTGTTTTATGGCGGTTTACTGCAGTACATATCAAAAACTGAAAACGGAAAAATACAGGATACTACTCACGTAATAAGGATTAATTTCCAGCAATTACCCTTTTGAATAGTTGAATAGTTCAGACAATATAAATGTTTTTTATTCTATTTTCGTAAAAAAACACGCGGATCCACGGCGCAGCAGATTCATTTCACGACGAAGGTCACGCGCGTACTTTATTGAAAGAGCTTCATCAGTGACTTTTTCAACTGCCATTAAATCGAATAGATTATTATAAGTTCTGCTTAATGGAACAGTAGGCCTACCGTAAATTTATAAAAGTGGCGATATTTCAATTCTTACGCAGTAGATATTTATTTATCAAATTTTATTGCTGAAGTGAGAAGTAAAGAGCTCTGTTACGTTTACTGTGAATTATTAAACAATTTTTTTATAACTAACTCACTCACTGGCTCTGTGGAACCTGTATGTTCATGGCAGCGCGGACATAAGCTCTCCATACATCCCATCCCGAGCTAACGTTTTCCAATTATCCCCTGTATAATTTACTTCCCTCAAATCATGTATAATGTTATTCTCCCACCTCATTCTTAGTCTTCCAACTGGGCGTTTTCCCTCCGGTTTTCCTACCAGAAATTTCCAAGCACCTCTTTCATCCTCCATACGTGCCACATTTCCTGCCCATCGCAGCCTACGGGACTTAACTGATTTTATTTTATCTGGCTTCCTATACAGATCATGTAGCTCACTATTATGTAGTTTTCTCCATTCACCTGTCTGTTCATCTCTTTTTGATCCAAAAATTTTCCTAAGAATTTTATTCTCAAATACTCGTAATCTTCTGCCCTTTTTTAAAACAAATTATTTATTTTGTTATAATTTTTTTATTACACTTTAAATGCAATATTATATAATAAAAACTCTTTCATCATTAATTGAATAAACTGGTATACATTTTTATTATGTTATAATTACTAATTTCAGTCTTAAAATAACTTTTTGATCAGCGTATTGTATTGTACCCTGAAAACTTTGACGAAATAGTATTGTTATAAGATATCACTTCCAAATAAAACCGAATGTTTTAATACTCGTACCACTTCCTACCAAACGATAATAATGCAGCATCAGCAAGTCTTCCTTAAACATCTGGTTTACATAAACAATTCTCAAGTTCAGATTACATACTAGACAGTTGATTTACATCAGTATGTTTAGTGCATCTCGTCATTTTAAGAGTCACAGTGCAATTTAAAATAATAATATCTTATTGCTTTTAACTCACAAGTTTGCAGATCTACAAAGACTGAATGGTGAGTTAGAAGTTAAATATAATTTTAATTATGCATATATTAGTATACAATAGTTATTAACAATATTATGTGTTAATATATAATTTAACAATTTCTTAAATTTGAAGAGAAAAATTATACGCTCAGACCGGGACTTGAACCCGGGACCCTTGGTTCTCTAGACCAAGTGCTCTACCAACTGAGCTACCTGAGCAAGTACCGATCTAAACGCAAATCTTTCTCTATATACATTGTAATTCCCATCCACCAAATGAATAATAAAAAAAATTCTTAAATGTTTCTGAAATGAGAGAATAATCGTAGAGGTATACATTTTGTGATATAAAAGGAGAATAATGGGAAGTTTACATATTAAATTAGTCCCGCGCCGTAGCCGAGCGGTTAAGGTAGGAAGCCTTGGCGCAGAGCTACGTGACTTGCGCTGGTTCGAGTCTCCATGGGGGAAGAAATTTTCTCATGGTATTTCGGCCAGTATGGGACCGGTGCCCACCCAGCATCGTGAGGCAATTGGGTAGCTACAATAAGTAGCGGCTCCAGGTTGAGGAACCAGCTATAACGGCTGGGGGACTCGACATGCTAACCACATGTCACCCCTACACTGGCTGTTGATCATCTACCTCTGTGATTGACACATGTGGATGTGAAGGGCCAGCAGCCGGCTGGTAAAAGGGCAACCGCTGAAAAGTGGAAAGACCCTCAATCGGAAACATATTAAATTAAATACTATAATAATTTAGCTTATAATAAAAGCTAATATTATCGTGCATTTTAATATCATCTTAGATATGTCATGAGTAGGAGATGCAAGATCAGTAAGTGATACCAAGCCAATAAAATACTGTATATTTATACCTCTTAAATATTACTTGTAACAGCATGAAATTTGTTATAATTTATTATCGATAGCTTATAACATTACTTACAATATTCAACATTAGACATTGGTGTAGGGTACAAGTACAAAACATTACAACACATTACAAAACTACTCTCTAGAAAATATTTTTAATAGGCCTACCAGCTTGAATTCGTAGGTGCTTAGTAATTTAAATTAAACTATACATTAGCCAAAATCAGCACAAAAATTAACCGCCTACTGAATATATCAATAAAGATTGTTATATTTAATTACGTTTATTATGTGGCAATTTATTTCAAGCGCGAGGTTCTCCTACGTACCATAAATTTACGACACGGGACTCACGGATCTCCTTCCTTCTGGAGAAAGCTACATTCAGAATTGTTACGCCTTTAAAATGCCATTGATTCCTATCGAGTTTGAACCCGCGAACCTCGCAATCGGAGGCGTGCAGAGTAACCACTTGTCCACGATGATGATGATGATAATGTAATAATTGTAATAATGATAATAAAAATAATGTAATGATGATAATAACAATAAAATATTTGTAAGTGCGCAAAGGACTATTACCAAGTAGCTCCGTCATTGTTTGTACGAGCGAGCGATCTCCACTGACGCGAAAGGTATTGCGGGCAGTCTACACATAGGAGATTTTAGGAAAAATAATTATTTTTGGTAGTTTCCTTTCAAGACTCCACTTTAATACTAATTACAAAAAATTAACTGGTGTTCAGGTAATAATGTGGCATTTTTTGATTTTATAACATTTTTGGTGAGGAAGGTCAATTGCATATTAATTGCATTTACGCCCTTCAGAAAAACGTAAATATTAACATACAAATTTTCAAGCGATAGAGCATAAAATCATCTATAATGTGACTATCTTTTCAAGTTGAGGGAATAGCCATACTTCGAGAAATGTATTTTATAAAAGAGACTATTTAAAAGAATTCGATAAATTGACAGCTCTATTACTCATTAATTACACCAAGCGAAGACTTAAAATTCGGTTCAGATATTCAGTATATCATAAAGTTTCACTGTAAAAAAAAAATGGTAAACTTTTACAGATGCGAGTTCAATTTTCACAATTTTTTTGCCGATTTCGTATGGAATGTCCCGGGTGTGAAATTGGAGAAAATGTTCGCTCGCAGGCCTCTTATTTCAGGCTTCTGGTTCTTGATAGTGCCGTAAAAATCCTGCATGGAACCCATGACTTTGCATCCTTCCTGAAGGAAAAATTATTCTTAAATCCTTAAAAATGCTTCGCCCCGGTCAGGTTTGAAACCGAGAACCTCGGAACCAAAGATGAGCATGGTAACCACATCGATGGAACAAATTACCTTAGTAATATATATATATATATATATATATTTGAAATGAAGCATAGTACTGCAAATAAATTGGTAGGTGACATTACATAGCGTTCTATTTCAAAATAAAACTTCTGGTTTCTGCTTCGGATCATGTGTAGGCCTATACGAATAAGACAGGTTTCGTGCACTATCAGAACGCAGTATTCCATATGATTTGAGACCAATATTGTTCTTATTGGATTCTTATTTATATACACTTGGACATCTAAAGCCACACCTCTTCTATATAATCTTAATTTGTATCCAATAACACTGTATATTTATATTATGTTTGTCATATGTTTTTTTTTTTTTTGGTTGAAGTTGAAAATCTCACATACTTAATAGAATATCATATGTGCATTCTATTTCAGCATATTTTACATTGGTGCATTAGTGCCAGGTTTACTAATTTAGACAACATTCCAAAATATGCACAGTCAAAATGGTGTTCGGAATATTGCGTTAAACAGAATATGCAAATTGTTACAGTATATCAGCTTTAAATATCACATTTGAGACTAATTCGGAATAATACCTTAAACAAAATATCCGAATTAGTATATGCAATGGTGTAGCCCATTGTTGAGCCATAGCCTCTCCTTTGTAAGGAGTTACTAGACCAAGATAATTTTATTTGCTCCTAGATGTCATACGGTCAACACACCGACCCAATGAGACATCAAACAGGCAACTAGGGTATTACTAGGACGTTGATGTCGGTAAATTTTGCTTAGATGCCTCTTTATTCAGGCTTAAGAATATATTACGAGCCTGAAAATCTTCAGACTCGGGACCTACGGCTTAAAGTCCCTCCTGGAGGACTAGCTCCTTTGCTTTTTCCGTCCTAAAAAATCCATCGACCCCAGCCGGGTTTGAACCCGCGGCCCTCGGAACTAGAAGCAAGGAGTATTACTACTAGTCCACCGCAGTAAATTTTAATATATTTCAGACTAATGTGATCACCCTACGCAGATTTAATTCAGTTCTATATCAGTGGCTTTAAAATACATATCTGTAGGCCTATATATATAACTGGCCTAACTACTGACAATATCGAACCCGGAAATTCTTAGCTGCGCAGACATAAGCTCAATATACAACCCTACTGAGAATATATATTCAAACAGTTTCCTGAACGGCTAATTCATCTTATTGATATCATGGTTAATGTTATTCATCCACCATTTTCTTGGCTTAACTAAATCTAAACAGGAAGGAATAATCATAATATGTCTATGAAGCTGCTGTTTTAATTCCAAAGTTGGACAATTTTTTTATGATTTTACTTCGAAGAAGTTTTAACGCCCTTTTTTATTCCCCACTGCTGCCACGTGTTATGCCCATCGCAGCCTACCAAAGCTGATTGTTCTTATTACCACCAGGTTTCCCACAAAGATCATTCTGTAGTTTTCTCCATTCACTTGACTGTTCGGCTCTCTTTAACCCAAACATTTTCCCATGATCTACATTCTCAAATATTATTAATGTTTTCTTCGTTCTTAAAGTAAGAGCATATGTTTTGCATCCATCCTATAACTGGAAGGAACGCCGTTTTATAAAGGCTATACCTTACTTAGCTTAACATTTTTGTTAGAGAAGCTGAAATGTTAGAGTCCCTGTAATGCAAAATAGCATTGTTCCCATAATGCACCTAATTCATGTTTGTTGTTCTTGTTGCAAGATATTTGAATTCAGCCATTTCTTCAAAATTTACCTAATTTGTTATTAAATGTCCAATTATATTTAATCAGGTATAGTTATAATGGTAATGTTGAGTGATTCCGGGTTATGTGGCCGTGGTCCATAGTTGGTGTTGATACCAGACGTTTCGCCCTCAACTGCGGAGGGCATCTTCAGTGGCGAGTGCTTCTAGGCGTGTTTCCTGGTCGGAAGATCTACTTAGAGTGAGCGCTGTGGACGTAGAGTGTATGAAACCATACACTAGAAAATAAATGCATTAACACCAGTGACAACAAGGAGACGACCATTAGCCAATCAGCAAGAGCCACGCCCACTCACCCTGCACCCACCACTAGTATCAATACAACGTCCTCTACGTCCACAGCGCTCACTCTAAGTAGATCTTTCGACCAGGAAACACGCCTAGAAGCACTCGCCACTGAAGATGCCCTCCGCAGTTGAGAGCGAAACGTCTGGTATCAACACCAACTATGGACCACGGCCACATAACCCGGAATCACTCAACATTATGATTACCGGCCGTGAAAGCCTGCATTCAACTATAGTTATAATGGATTTTAAACAAGTCAACATCGAAAATATTAAATATTACATACCTTCAAATAAATATACTTGATTACGTCAACAGCTACCATTTAAATGCTTAAAATAACTAATTAAAGCATGTTATAGTTCTACGTAAAATTTATTGAATATGTTTTAAGTAACTAATGTTTGTTATAAACATAACGATCCATTATCATTAAAACAATATTGACACCGCAGTTTACAAACATGTTATTTCGATTATTCAGAAACCGAACTTTGCCACTTTCAACAGAAGTTTCAGTAAAACTGGAATGATACATCTTTTCACTGGTAGTTTTACTATCGGATTCTCCTCGTCTGTTACGCCTTCTATATTTTGCTCTCTCCATTTTCCAATATTTTGGCACAATTTGTTTTACGCAAGTAACAAAACGTTTCTTTATCTTTGAAGACAGGATATAGATACACTGCTCAAAAAATTAGGGGATATTGTAGAATAACCTATTAAGACTATGTTTTTAGGAACAGTATTAGATGCAATCACTTTCTATTACTCCAAAAGAATGTCAACAAGAGTTTGAAGTCATTACGTAACCTCTGTACCACACCAGATGTCAAAGAGATCCTGATTAGGAATATGGCAAACAAACAAAGCAACATTAACATGGGTGAAAATGTTTCTTTAGTATGGTGTATGGTCTCCTCTAACGGCCAGCACTGCCTCACACCTGTATGGCATTGATGCAATGAGGTTAGCAATGAGTTCTTGGGGGATACGTGGCCACTCTTCCATAAGAGCAATGTGCAGCTCTGGAACAGTTGTGGGAGGTGCTGGTCTGCCTGCAATGCACCTGCCTAATGCATCCCACACATGCTCAATCGGATTTAAGTCCGGGGAGGAAGCTGGCCATTGCATACGCTCGATACCCTCCACTTCCAGCATGTCGTCCACCAAGCCAGCTCTGTGGGGTCGTGCATTATCGTCCATAAAAAGAAAAGAATCACCTATGGCATAAGCATAAGGCACGACAAAAGGTCGGAGAATCTCATCTCTATACTTTACCGCAGTCGAAGTACCACCTTGGATAACGTAGAGGTCCGTACGTCCACCACTACTGACTCCTGCCTACACCATCAATCCACCGCCACCATATGGGGATCTTTCACGTACAAAAGCTGGATTGTTTCGTGTCCCTTTTTCTCTCCAGATGAATACACGCCGACTATCACATTCCATGTTGAATCGCGATTCATCAGAAAAAAGAACTGATCTCCATTCAGCATGCCTCCACCCACGATGTTCCTCCGCCTAGTTTCTGCGATCTCTACGGTGTTGTGGAGTTAACCTGGTACACACCATGGGTCTACGGGCATAGAGACCACTTCCATGCAGTCGATTAGGGACAGTTTGAGTTGACACCCTGCGTCCTGTTGCTGTTTGAAGTGTATTTCGCGGTTGAGTTGCATTCTGCTGTCTATTCCGACGGGCTGTTAACAAGAGGTAACGGTCATCCCTCGCTGTTGTTGCCCTTGGTCGACCTTGTCCGGCTCTTCTGTGAACAGTATGTTCTTTGAAAATGATTCCAAAGACTGGAAATCACGCTTTGAGACACCCCAATGGCTTGTGCCACCTCTTGTTGTGTCTGTCCAGCTTCCATCCTTCCTATGGCCCTCCAAGCCATTGGTTCAGGTAAATCACGTTGTCGAGGCATCACTGTCCCTAAGGCAAGTCATTCACTAACTGAAAACTGGACTGGATTTAAAAACAGCAACAAAACATTCACCCCCACACCACCCTTTCACATCAACAGTACAGACACTGCCCTCTGGTGTGGTACCGAGGTTACGTAACAACTTCAAACTCTTATTTACATTATCTTGGAGTAATAGAAAGTGATTGCATCTAATACTATTCCAAACAACATAGTCTTAATAGGTTATTCTACAATATCCCCTAATTTTTTTGAGCAGTGTATAAGGAAAATGTAAATATTTGGAACATTGGAGGCGTCAGTTATTACCGGAATGATTTCTAAATTAAAATCGTGAAGATTGACATGCTACGAGTTAATAAAAAACCCAGAAAATTGGATAAACGTGAGTAACCGTCTGGACAAAACGCGAAAAATAACACTCATTCGTGAATAAATAAATATGTCAGCAAAATGTAATATCATAAATACTAAATTCTACATAAACTAACTGATGTATAATGTAATTGCATTGTTATCTAATTGTAATGTTATTGTGTTTATTTTAACTTATTATTACCAACAGCATGTACGGCTTGCTCCAGTGTGACCCATATTTGTAAATAATATTATTTGTATCTTACTTTAGGTCTACTAAATTCCTATTACAACTAGTTTTTTTATCGTCCTGAAGTGTTTACCCATTATGACTATGACTTTTCCAAATAGTGTTATGATTTTTTAAGAAACATTTAACTTTAAATCACGTCCAAGAGGCATGTTTCTGTACTTTCGCAGTGTGCATATTCAACAGGTTTAGTAAAATGTAAATAGGTCACAGAAAATGCCTCAGGAAACCTTTAGGAAAGTAGGAGATTAAGGCTCCCACTTATTTAGGCAATCGACACGAGGTAACAGTCCGTTTTAGTAGCAACGGTTTAAAAATAGGTATTTTACAATACTTTAGTAATTCCACAACAACTCTCCTCAAATGCAACCATATTCAACGTATTATATACAATTTGTCCACCGCGGTGGTCTCGAGGTAGCGTGCTGCCTTGTCACTCAGCGGGCCCGGGTTCGATTCCCGGTCGGGACAGGCTCCTGCGTGAGGTCTATTTTTGGGGTTTTTCCTCACCTGTAAGATAAATGTCAGGACGTTTAGGTCCCAAAGGTCCCCGAAAATCATCCGGCCATCATCATCATCCTTATCATGATGATCATCATCATCCTTCACCGGTGTGAAAAGCAACGGGAAGCTACCACACCTATAATTCCCTAGTAAAAAGCTGCAAAGCATAGCATGAAAATGCTATGATTGAAGTCAAAGACCTACCCTCGGGCAGAATTACTATGGATGGATGGATAAACAATTTTTTACTTCTTCATTGATTTTCAGTCATTGCTTTCGTAGGACTTAAACCCTCTATGGAATTTACAAACCAATGCCCCTAGTTGGGAAAAGTAAATCCGAACCATAAGTTTGATAAGTATACAGTAGCCTCCTTAGATCTATGGTTGCCAGAATGTTAGGGCAACCGCCGATGTTACTATAAATGACAACATAGGCTGTGATAAGGGATTGAACATTAAAAATCTTCTAACCGGCCAGAAATCTTAACACATGCCACCGATGTGGAAGATAAGACCCTTACTTATCACACCATAACGACGGAGATCATTATTTCATCCATAATCCAAACATTACGTTTATTAAACAAGACAATGTTTTTATATGTTTATGTTAAATTCTCAAGGGGGAATCTCCATTTTCTTTCAAGATGTAACAATAAATCAATCAAACAATTGAATTAAAACAATTTTAGAACTATATAAGCAATGATGCATTCAATTGTTTTCAATTCTTATGAATATATACGATTTTTAATAGGACTATATTAGTAAAAATATTGATGTTCTGTTTCTTTTAATATACAGCAAGATCTTCGGTGTCATTTTATTTAACGACGTTCTTTAACAGTTAGATCACTAGAGTCGCAATTCAAATCATAGCGTGAAAAGGATAACAAATTTTCCATTTTTGGGCTTGAGGTTCTTTGAAGTGTCATAAATCTACGAAACGCGACCCACGGGATTTATTATCTTCCGAAGGAACCCCTATACTCATAATATTCCCTGAAAAATCTTCCGACGCCGACAGAATTTGAATCTGCGAACATTGGAACCCGAGGCGGGTATAGGCCTATTGGTTCAACAAGACTGACTAGACTACTTAATAGGATCGCGTTTAGAGGGACAAATAATGTATGTAATTTCTACTTAACAGGACCAGTCGCTTTACTGGACCAAAAATATGTTATTTCTTTCTTCCTGATTAAAAAAAAATATATTATGGTGCTTGTTTTTACTTTTGAATTGCAGATAAACTTTTTTTTTTGTTATATGTGAATGTATCGTACAGACTAATGTTGGTGGTGATATTAAAATTGTAACTGTCGAGTTCTTCTGGGAATTCAGTTATTTAATGGATAGAGGAAATGGGAAAATCTGTTTGGGAAAAAGAGATAGATGAAAAATGAAACAGTCTGATTCGATAATAGTTTCTTCTGTACGTGAATTAAAATTTACAAAAAAATAAATACATTTTTAAATATCTCCTTCCCATTTAACGGTCTATGTAAATTCCAACTTCAACGTTTCACAATAATCACAGCAATATATTTTAATTCATTCTTATTCATTAGTACTTTAAATATCCAAGGTCGCATTGCTGAGTATGATGACATTAATCCTAGTAAAGAAAATTTCAGAAGAATATAAAAAATGGGAACAATATAAATTTACAGAAATCAGAATATATGTGTTTGGGAAAGGATGTGGATGACCTCATACATGAAACAGGGAAAATTAAAAGTGCATGTTTTAAATATCTTGGATCAATAATTACAAGTTTAGGTACCTGTGAGAGAGATGTACAGACTAAAATTGCAATGGAAAAAAATGCAACTAAGACATTACATAGAATAATTTGGAACAAAAATGTTGCAAAGGAAACTAAAATGAAAATTTATAAGAGCACATAATACAGAATATTTTGTCATATGGAAGAGAAAGTTGGTCTTTGACGGAATTACAAAAGAATAAAGTCAGAACAGTTGAATTTGATTAATTTAGAAGAAGCCTCCAAAAAAAAACAAGACAGGATAAAATAATAAATTAATTCCTTGGGAGAGAAATGAATGTCACCATAACGGTTGTTAAGAGGATTGAAAATCAAACGCTTAAATGGTATGACCGTGTACAAAGAATGGAAAATGAAAAATGACCAAAAAATATATACCAATGGTCACCCCCTGGAAGAAATAAACGTGGCAGACCAAGATGGAAATGGAAAACCTACGTCAGAACCAAAATGGATGATAGGAATTTTGAAGAGGGAGATTGGAATTATAGAGATAAATGGGAAATGAAGACGGCAAACCTATAAGTGGGGGAAAGCCGAAGAAGAAGAAGAAGAAAATTGAACCAGCTTAGACTGAGGAAAAACAGGGAAAAAAAATCCTAAGTCTGGAACATCCAGAAAAAGAATTTAAAAAGCTACCACTTGAGCCAACTCGGTTGGTTACAGCAATATTATGCTCACTAGTTTATTAATAGTTATACTTTTTCATAGTGTGGAGTTTTGTTGTAATTAGTAACATAGGTGAATTCCACGTAAAATCAGACGTAACGCATGTAAATTAAAGTTTTTTCTTTGCTTCCCAAAGTGGTACTATTAAAAAGGTAATCATGTGCCTATATATCTAAATGGGAGTCCTGAGTATCAGGGTCTTCTTCTATATAGAATCACGTGCTCGCCTACATGGCGAGTACACTGGCACAACACAAATAATAAGTTTCTTAAAGCAGTGAGAGCGAAGAATGATATAAAACAGATCACATCTCTGAGCCTAAAAACAGCAATGGCACTGTTCGAAACCAAAATAATGCCAATACTAACTGACGGAATAGAAATAATTGGAGAGCATCTAACAGTTACTGACCTGGAAACACTTGAAAAAATAAAAGCCACTTTACTAAAGAAGGCGATTGGAGTCTCCAAGAACACGCGATCGAGACTTGTATATTTTGCTCGCAAGGGAGACCTTTCTCATTGAAGACATAAGGACAAAATTTATCTTACCTAGTAGGCCTACAAAAACTTCGGACCAACTCTTAACACTTAGGAAGAAAATATAAGAAACTCCAATAGAATTCTACGGCACAGGAGCAATGATAGATCGAGAATGGACAAGAGAAAACTTCGAATTGCGACACGTAATAACAATACCAGCAGTCCATGGATTTCACAATCTTATCTGCAAGACGACAACATACCACGAACCAAACCAATCGTGCGAGTGTATATTGTGCAACAAAAAATGTGAACGCTACCATATCGAATTATGCACAAAGAGGACAAAATCATTAAACCAATATGCAAAGCACAAACAGAAAATCTTATACTAATCTTAATGGTCATTTGGCTGCAATTAGAATAATACATAAATATCTCTAAATATTGTGGATTATGAACAAACTCACACGTAACGTTATTTATTTTAATTAAAGCTCTTACATCGCGCAGAAGGATTAGTTGTTACGTCATTTACCCTTATTTTGTACAATTAGTTTCTAAATGTTATTAGAACATTAAACTAAAAACACGTATTTTATAACTTCAATATGAAGGGTTTCAAGCCAGACATGACTAACCGAAAAAAATATATAAATCGTGATTTGACAGTCTGAATGACTTCTTGAACCTGGACACTAGTTTGTGACAGAAAATTTGTATTTAGTTATTTCTGTTATATCATTTCACTCCAAGATCTCAAAATCCAGTACTAGTTTAATAATAATAATAATAATAATAATAATAATAATAATAATAATAATAATAAATAATAATGTTTTATTTATTCTGGCAGAGTTAAGTCCATAAGGCCTTCTCTTCTACTCAACCAGCACAAATACAAATAAATATTTGACAAATATAGATATACACTATACTAATTATAAACAGTTAAAGATACGTTAAATGTAGCAATGTAAATTTAATGTACAAACAACATTTTATACGATAATAACAATAATAATACATACAATAATAATATAACAATATAAATATGATAAATTCTACGAGAAACACAAATTAATATATATATATATATATATATATATATATATATATATATAAGGTAAAACGAGGAGAGATGACACACTTTTCAAAAAAGTATTCTAAATCGAAAATTTGGAGATATATTTCAAAATGAATACTCATTAATTAGTCTGTATATATTTGCTTTGTTAGGAAAGTAAGCTAAGTTAAAAATGTTTTCATTTTAATTGAATTTTAAACAACTTTTGATAGCGTTACATTATGCTCTCTCTCCTCCCTGGGTACGTAAGATGACGCACTGGGGATAGGAGAGTTGCCGCTTGAGTGTATTAGTCATAAATTGAAAAAAAAAAACACTGTCCTTATTCTTCAGAATTATTTATTAATATTATTACATACATTTCTTAACATGTATGCTATTAAAATAATAATTGTTATAGTCTTTAACTCCTTATATTACCTGGACGAAAATAAATTATTTATTTATAAATGTGTAAAATTACAACGTAATGGAAAGATAAATGTAGACACATGAGTTCACTTTTTGCTGTTCTGTAATTTCCTCTGACTTTTGTTATGATTTCTTCCACAGAGAGCACACATATTGTCGTAAATGAAATAGCTTTCGTGCAACCACCTTCTACAGACAACACACTGAAACCAGTCTGACTTAGAATGAGTTTTAGTTCAGAGTTCCAATCATTCTATACATTCATCTTCATTACACTCATCGGATTCATCATCAGGAAAAATAACCAATTCTTCATCGACGATCCTCATCCGTAAAGTTTTTTTTTCTGGAATATTAAATTGTTTAATTGCTCCTCGGAAGGACAGAATATTGTTTAATATAGCACTGCTTGCATTTTTTAAATCATCTTCGCTCCAGGAAGCTCGATTACTTTTCCTAATGTAAGTATAGGGCATCGTGCCCGAACCTATAAATACAATGTATGTGATTTAGAGTCATTATACGTGTCTATTATAAGATATTTAATTATAAAGTATAACAATAAGCATGCGTCATCTCTCCTATTATACAAGTGCGGCAACTCTACTTAATTGGTAGGAGAGAGGACGCACCTAGCCTCACAGCTGTAGAAATGGCTGACTAGTTTTTAATGCAGTAAAAGTCATAGCTACTAACCCACCTATCATTAGAATCCATCGGTTTTTTTTATTAACTCATATACAAAAGTACCAGATAAAAATATTGCACTACCTTAACGAAATTTCAAACACTCACCTTGGATAGACTGTCAATAAATGTCTTCTGAAAAACCACAAGTATGTTCGAAACGTTTAAAGAATTCAACTGCATGTCAATCAGAAACCACAGTTCACCCACAAGTGAAACTGATTCTGTAAATTTGTAGCAGTCATGAGAACAAAGGCCGCGTCATCTCTCCTACCTGCGTCAACTCTACTAGCTTTACCTTATATATATATAGGGCCTAACCTTACACTGGGTAATAATGAAGTCGATGTTAGAGCAAATATAAATTTAGATTTCTTTTAAAAGCTGCCAATGTCCGGCAGCCCCTTATTTCTTGTGGTGGGGAATTCCAGTTGCGAGAAGTTAAGATAGTACCTATATGACATGGAGTGATGTGAGAACAAACTTGAGAACGAACAATATGTTTTTGTTAAGCCAGAAGTGATTATAATTTTCAATTTATTTTCAAAATACAAAGCACGAGGAACTGAACTATTACATTCTGACTTTTTAAGATTGTTAATCATACTGTGTTCCATGTTGAACTAATTTCGTTATTGGAATATTGTTGGCAAGTCATGTCTGGTCTGAAGCCATTCATATAACATTGGAAACTTCACAGAGATTATTATTTTACTCTCACTCCGTAAAACGAGTCATTCTACAGTTACGTCATTTATGATTAGGCTTATAAATATCCCGTAAATATTATGATATTATTAAATATAGAAACTGCCATAGTTTGTCTTAAAACTACATTATTCATATTTTGAAGAGAAAAAGTAGTGCCCTACTATACGAAGGCTAAACAAAATAATAAACACGTTATTTTGTTGCAAGTGTTACATCAGTTACCATGGAATTCACCTATAATTTACGATTATATAGGCTTGCTTACTAGTGCTAAATTCTAAGTATAATTTTATAATAATGCACCATAGTGTCTACACTCAATTATGCACAAAAGAATGTAGGTAACAATAAAATAATAATAATACACTGGAATTCTCGAAGTCGTAGGTTCATGACCGCGAGGACATAATATCTCCATACGTACCTATCCTCAGCTATATCCTGTATAATCTACTACCCTCAAATCAATGTTAATGTTAATCTCCCATCTCATTCCTGGCCTGACATTGTAGAGGACATAAGAGACTCAATGGACAAAAGCAAACTCACCGCAATAGTTCTACTCGACTACAGCAAAGCCTTTGACACAGTAGATATAGACTTAATGCTAGCGAGACTAAAGACACTACATCTGTCGGAAAACTGCCTTGATTGGTTTAGATCTTACCTCACTAATCGTCAGCAATCAGTTTCTGTTAATAATTGCATTTCTTCCTGGCGCTTGGTGAGGAAAGGGGTACCTCAAGGCGGCGTCCTCGCTCCTCTTCTCTTCTCGATTTATATTAATGACGTGACCAAGAAACTACAAAACTGCAAGCATCAACTTTACGCCAACGACTTACAGATTTACACACACTTTAGGTCTGACGAAATTAATGAATATATTGACAAAGTAAACACTGACCTCGGGCAAAGGGGGCCTATATCTTTATGGTCCAGACAATATGGGCTAAAACTAAATGTAAACAAAACACAAGCAATAATTATCGGACATTCAATACTATTACACTCCATAAACAATGGCAATATGCCGGCTGTCATATTAGATAATGAACAAATTCCTTATAACGAAATCGTTAAAAACTTGGGACTTTACTTAGATTCTAATTTAAATTGGCATACCCAACATATAAAAAGATATTCTCCATAATGCATTCCCTAAAGCGTCTCAAAAATGTTCTTCCTACAGCTCTTAAAAGATTTTTAATTCAAACCTTAGTGATTTTGACTATTGTGACGTTCTACTAACTGACATAAGTGACGGATTGTCGGACAAACTGCAGCGTGTCCATAATATGTGTATCAGATTCATATTTAATGTTCGAAAATACGATCACATTTCTCCATTATTCCACGAATTGTCATGGCTACATCTAAAAGAGAGAAGAAAATCGCACTGTCTAATTCTCTTATTTAAGATCCTACATACCTCGATTCCCAATTATTTATCATCTCGTTTCCAGTATCTATCCTCAAACCATAACTTAAACACAAGATCACAACATAGTCTCTTGCTTAATATACCGCAACATAGGACATCACATCACTCCATACCATACACAAGGTTTTCAAGATGGCGGAAGTGCAGAAATATGATATCGATAGTGCTCTGGAAAAGCTGATAGAAGTTACGGATAAAAGCAAAAAGCTACGAAGTGACCTGAAGCAAGACATCATGCAAGCGGTAAGTGAACTCAGAACATCATTTTGTAATTTAATGAACGAAGTGGAGGAGAAAAACAAGACGATTAGTGTTCTGGCTGAGAAGGTCAAGAAAGCTGAAGAGATTCACAATGATGTGACAGGTAACAGAAGCCTTGTTGGGGCGATTGGACATCATACTCCATCTGTCTGCGGCAGTTCGAACTACAGCGCAGCTGTTCGAGACAATAGACCACAAACCATACACGAAAAAAATTACAAACTTGTACTTAAATCCAAACAGAACGAGTCCACAGATGCAATGAAAGTTTTGTTGAAGCGAAATATTAATCCAACACAACTAAAAGTTGGAATAAGATCTATGAAGGCACTAAGAGACGGTAGATTGATTATCGAATCTGGAAAGAAAGAAGATATCGATATTCTTAAAAAAAATATCGAAGATCATTGCAGCCAACTATTGGACATTAGCACTCCTAAACTTCGCAACCCCAACCTAATTATCTACAACATCCCTGAAGACATAACAATAGACAACGCGGCAGGTACCATCGTTGCCCAAAACCCTGAACTGAATTTAAATGAGGAGACCCTCATGCCTAGATTCATCTTCAAAACAAAGCGGAACTTTCGGAACCTCGTTATGGAAGTTAAACCTGAATCTTGGAGAACTCTGAATCAAAAGAAGCTTAAACTATGCTGGCAAATTTGTAACGTTGAAGACTATATAAAAGTTAGAAGATGTTACAAATGTTCCAGATTTAATCATAGAGCCCAAGAATGTAACAGCAGCGATACTTGTCCACTTTGTGCGGGTAATCATAAACTGGCAGACTGTACTGCAAGAGCAAATGAATATAAATGTATAAATTGTGTGACTCATAACAAATACAATAGAGAACAAGTAAACGAATGCCACTCATCCCTCGACAAAAACTGCCCATGCATGCTAGCAATGCTAAAGAAATACAAACAAAACACTGAATATTAAAATGGCAGGTTCAACCAATCACAGTTGCAATGCTAGTCAAACCATTAAGCTCAGAGGGAAAACACACATTAAATGCCTTCAAATAAATTTAAAACATTCCAAGGCGGCTACTAGTAATCTCATGCATATGATAGAATTACACAATATTGACATAATCTTCATTCAGGAACCATATGTTATCCAGAACAAAGTGGCTAGAATTTCCAGGAAGTATAGGACCTTTTCTAAAGGAGAAAATAGGATCAGGGCAGCCGTTGTCGTAGCAAATAGACAAATAGATGCTGTACTAATAAACCAAATATCTGACGAAGATGCCGTAGTTGTGGAATTTTATACAATAAATTAAAATTCAATGTAGTTAGTATGTATATGGATATCAGAGCAGATATTAATGATGATTTCATTAAGCTGGACCATATACTAGAAGTTACGAGGAAGGAGGATGGAATAATAGTAGGCGTGGACAGTAATTCTAGGTCAATAATGTGGCATGATACTATCACCAACACTAGAGGCAGAAAAGTAGAAGAATATCTGAGTTCAAAACGGCTGTATGTTATGAATGAATCTAGTGAATATACAACTTTCGAGAGCGCAACAGGAAAGAGCAATAACGACCTCACCATAACTAATGACCGGTTAGTAACCATGGTGAGCGAGTGGAAGTGTGAGGAAGAAGAGAGTTGCTCTGATCACCGATTTATTACATTCAACATATCTAAAAATAACGCGAACACTTCCAACAATTTTCAAGGAATAAAATATATAGTAAAAGAAAACAGACTTGAGAACTTCAGTAATGACATCATAAGAATGTTCTCAGAAAGATTACTAAACAAAACGATAATGAACACTGTTGAAGAACTGGACAAGGGGCTGAGCAGCATAGCTAGGGAAGAACCGGACTCACAAAAACTAGTCAGGGAGTTTGAAGATATCATCACAGCGGCATGCAGTAGGCACTTCAGAATATCAAACAGAGCACAAAAGTTACACCGGAATAAATCTCTCCCATGGTGGACAGAAGAATTAACCATAATGCGGAAAAGAGTGAATGCTACAAGAAGGAGATATCAGAGAACTAGAAACAACGAAGAGCTGAGAGAACAACGAAAGCATCAATATTTAGAAGCCAAAAGAAAATATGAAAGAACTATTACAAAGGAGAAAATTATGTCTTGGAAAAACTACTGTAGTTTGACTCCGTCAAACAACCCATGGAACGCAGTCTACCGCATAGTGTCTGGAAAAGCCAGAAACGTAACACCTTTAACCACTCTAAAGAAAGCAGACGGCTCTCATACATCCGACCTACAAGAAACACTGCAGCATATGATAGATCATTTTGCACCAGACGATGACGAGACAGCGGACAACAACTACCACAAGCTAGTCAGAGAAGATAATAAACGTCCCGTGGAAACTGAAGATGATGCCGATTTTACCCAACAAGAAATAGCACACATTTTAGAAAATATGGACCCAAATAAATCCCCAGGAGAAGACGGATTTACGAGCAGAATTTTACTTCAAGTTATGAACATTCTACCAAGCTTTGTAACAGCGATATACAATAACTGTCTCAGGAGAGGTAATTTTCCCCAACAGTGGAAGAAAGCAAGATTAATTCCTATCATAAAGCCAGGAAAAGAGTATTACCAGGAGGTTACTAAATTCCGTCCAATAAGCCTCCTAAACACAGGAGGAAAAGTACTGGAGAAGTTGTTAATAAACAGAATTATGCATCATGTCAACTCAAAAGACCTAATGTCAGACAAACAGTTCGGTTTCACTCCTCAAACTAGCACGGTGGACGCAGCGATGACACTAAAAGAATACATCGAGGAAAATCTAAAAGAAAATATGTATTTGGTGCTAGTAAGCTTGGATATCCAAGGAGCTTTTGACTCGGCCTGGTGGCCGGGGATCATGAAAGCTCTGAGGGAATTCCAGTGCCCAAGGAACTTGTATAATCTTGCAAACAATTATTTTAACCAAAGAACAGCTACATTAGCAGTAAACAATGCTAAAGTAGACAAAAATGTAACGAGAGGCTGCCCACAAGGATCTTGCTGCGGTCCGGGGTTCTGGAACATCCAGTACAACTCCATACTTCGATTAGATTACACCGAACATACTAAAGTAATAGCATTTGCAGACGACCTGATAGTAATAACAAAGGGAAAATCAGTTCTCGAAGCTGAGAATTATGCAAATATTGAAATGAGAAAGATTACATCCTGGGCCCACAACAATAAATCCAAATTCAATGAATGCAAATCAAAAACTATTCTAATAACAAGAAGAAAACGAAGGGAAAACAAACAAATACATATATTTCTAAATAATAAGCAGTTAGAACAGGTCGACCAGATTAAATATCTTGGCATAATAATCGACAAGAGATTTACGTTCAACCAGCATATCGAATATGTAGCAGAGAGATGCAAAAAACTTATTAATGCTCTCTCGAAGACAGCAAAAATAAGCTGGGGTTTAAGTGACAAAGCCCTGTGCACAATTTATAACGGTGCAATTCTGCCACTGTTATCGTACGCGGCACCAGTATGGATAAGTGCACTGGACAAGAAATATAATATCCGAAAGTTTAAACAGGTACAGAGATTGATCAGCATACGAATGGCAAAGGCATATCGCACTGCGTCCTACGAAGCTCTCTGCATTCTGACGGGATTAACACCTATACATCTAAAAATACAAGAAATTTCGGCTATTCACCAAATAAGAGGAAGTTCCAAATACGAAACTCTTAACGTTGATCAGACAGTTAGTTACAAAAACTGGACACATCCGGCAAAATTCATAAAAATCCAGGATACAAGAGAAAACAAAGAATACACTTATGAAATATACACAGATGGAAGCAGAAGCAATGATGGAGTTGGATCGGGAATAGTTATATTCAAAAAACATGTATTAACAAACCAGCTGAAATTTAAGTTGTACGAAGAATGTTCAAATAACCAGGCTGAGCAACTTGCCATCATGAAAGCACTAGACACCTTAAAAGGACTTAACACCAGCGAAATACCGATTGACGAACGTAATGTGGCAATCTACACTGACAGCAAGATCACGTTAGACTCCCTAAGGAACAGAAATAATCGCAACAATTTAATTGAAGAAATTAGGAATAAGCTGAAATCTCTAGAAGGCGACAATTGGACAGTGGAATTCAGCTGGGTCAAGGCACATGCTGGAATCTACGGCAACGAGATAGCGGATCGCCTAGCGAAGCAAGCAGCGTGCGACGGCGGCCTACAAACGAGTTACGACAGGATTCCAGTAAGTGCTGTGAAGAAACACCTGACAACCATTAGTGAAGAAAAATGGGAAAGGGAATGGCAATCAACCACCAATGGGAATTTGACGAAATCGTTCTTCCCGAAAGTCAGCGACAGACTACAGACAAGAATCCAGATATCTCCCAATCTCACAACGCTGGTGACCGGACACGGGAATATAAACGCCTACTTCCATCGCTTCAAGATAAAGGACAGTGCAATGTGTGCATGCGGTGCTGGTGAGCAGACAGTGGACCATGTCATATATAACTGTATAGAATTTAAAAACGAAAGACAAACTCTTATAAATTTTGTAAATAGAGGTAGTGAAAGGTGGCCCATAAATAAGAGTAAATTAGCTTTTAAGTACTATACTAAACAATTCACCAAATTCGCAAATAGCATAGACTTAAAAAAATTACAATAGAACATTACTTGGACAGTATACTTTAAGGAACTGTAAATCATAAAGTGATAGAACTAGATAATAAGTGTTAGGATAAGAACATTATTTTAAGGAAGTGTAAATATTGATCATGACTTGTTAGGATTAGTCAGTGCTATAAGTGTAAATAGGAACCTAATAGCCTAATTTTTTAGAACTTGTAAGGACAGTAAAATATTTTTCAATAGTAGATTACTCATAAAATGTTAGAATTAGTCCGTAACTTAAGTGTAAATAGGAGCTATATCTTCTTAGATTAGTAATGGATAGAATATTAACTTAGCGTGTAAATATAGATTATAGCTTGATAGGATTAGTCAATTTAAATGTAAATAGGAACCATATTTTGTTAGGAATAGTAATGAAGAATGCACTAATTTAACCCTTAACTTACAATGTATCTTATAAGAAACATTGATTTAATTTATTTGTTATAGTTTATTAAACAGTAAAAATAAAACAAATTATCATAAATTACCTAAGATTGTGTCAAATTACGTTAAAAATACAGTAATAACTTACTTTTACATGATTTTATTTTCTTTGCGGTCCGAAACACTTGAATGACGGGCACTAGAAAGTATTGTTTCGCCAATTTAAGGGTTAAGTAAGTGCTAATAGGAACAATATCAAGCAACTGTAAATATTAATCATAACTTGTTAGTGCCAAGAGGAACCATAACTTGCTTAAGTATAATTAACAGAGAGCATTGTTTGAAATGCAAATAACAACCACAACGAAATAGAACAATTTAGCGTCACAATAACTCAAAATTATATTTTAAGGAATCGAAAATAGAAAAATAATTTAGAACTAGTAAAGAACACTATAAATGCATAGTCAGGAACATCAACACACATAAAATGATAGAGATATTTTAATATTGCTAAACCAAAGCATGGAGTACTGCAGAAAACTGTAGTGGAGCATGCTGTCATATGAATACTCCAAAAAAAAAAAAAAAAATCACTCCATACCATCTTCACTTCTCGCAACTGGAATTCTCTACCACAAGAAATAAGGGACTGCCGGACATTGGCATGTTTTAAAAGAAATCTAAATTTATATTTGCTCTAACTTCGATAAAAGAAATCTAAATTTATATTTGCTCTAACTTCGACTTCATTATTACCCAGTGTAAGGTATATATATTAATTGGTGTTTCTCGTATAATTTATCATATTTATATTGTTATTATTATTATCGTAAGTATCATTATTGTTATTATCGTATAAAATGTTGTTTGTACATGAAATTTACATTGCTACATTTAATGTATCTTTAACTGTTTATAATTAGTATAGTGTATATCTATATTTGTCAAATATTTATTTGTATTTGTGCTGGTGGAGTGGAAGAGAAGGCCTTATGGCCTTAAATCTGCCAGAATAAATAAAGCATTATTATTATTATTATTATATTATTATTATTATTATTATTATTATTATTATTATTATCTACTGGGCGTTTTCCCTCTGGTTTTCCTACGAGTTTCCAATTAATTTACTTCCCT
Source organism: Diploptera punctata (assembly GCA_030220185.1). Lineage (NCBI taxonomy): Eukaryota > Metazoa > Arthropoda > Insecta > Blattodea > Blaberidae > Diploptera > Diploptera punctata. The sequence continues at coordinate 770,657 of JASPKZ010008888.1, forward strand.
CAAATCAATCTCCCATCTCATTCCTGGCCTACCTACTGGGCGTATTCCCTCTGGTTTTCCTAAGTTTCCATGCCCCTCATTCATTCCCTATTCGTGCCACAAGTCCTGCTCATCAAAGTCTACGAGACTTAACTCTTCTTATTACATCTGGTTTCCTATAAAGATCATGTAGCTCACTGTTAAGTAGCCTTTTCCATTCGCCTGTCTGTTCATCTCTCTTAAGTTCAAATTTTTCTCTAAGAACGTTATTCTCAAATACTCATAATATTTTATCCTCCCTTAAAGTAAGAGTCGATGTTTCGATTCCATATAATATAACTGGGAGAATAACAGTTATATAGGCCTATATATATATATATTACGTTTAACGTTTTTTTGAGAGAAATTGGAACAACAAGAGTCCATTTAATGAGAAGTTGAGACAAGAAGAGTCTCTGTAATGCATAAGAGCATGGATTTGCAGATTTGAGGCAGTGTTTAATATCTTTGTGCACCTCACACATGTTTGTAATTATATTTCTCTCATTGTCGATTTCCAATATAATATAACATATATATATATATATATATTATATATATATATTATATATATGCATATTAATAATAATAATAATAATAATATATAATAATAATACTGTTTCTTCTTCTTCCTCTACGCATGAAATATGGCAGCTTGTTGCGTGTTCATTCACTACAGGTCCGAGGTATGGTGACGTCCTTCCATCGTAGTTGTGGAAGTCCTGAAAGTCTTTTCTGCTGAGGTGTCCAGTCACGTACTTTCTTCACTAATCTACTGTTCTCCATTCTATCTATGTGATCGTTCCAGTTTAGTCTTCTATCATTTATCCAGATAATAATTAGATTAGATTACATTTATTTAGCCTGGTGGAGTTAAGGCCATGTGGCCTTCTCTTCCACTCACCAGGACAAACATATATTACATCAGAATATAACAATCTTAATTAACTCTAATATTAAATACTAAATAAAAATTTGAACATAAGATAATATCTAATATATTACGATCTATAATACAACCAGTTAATATTAGTTAAAATTAAGACTAAAACTAATAATAAAATGTATACACGCAAAGCATATTAAATTGTCCCTGTCTAGTGTATATAAAAAAACAAAGGAAAATAATGAGATATAGAAAACTAATTTTACGATTATACAATATTTAAAACAAAAAAAATTAAACTATTTGTTATTCTTAATATTATTTTCATAAATAATTAAATATATTAATATTGCTAAAATAATATTATCAGTGAGGTGTATAAGTTAGTTTGTTATTAAATAATTCTTTAGTTTGTTCTTGAAGGATGTTATAGTCTGACAGTCTCTGACATAGGACGGAAGGGAATTCCATGTTTTGGTAAGTGACACTGTAAAAGATAATGAATAATATACAGTGTGATGAGGCGGGATATAAAGGACAATGTGCTGATGGGATCGAGTGTCAATATTATGTGTGTCGGATAGCCTGATGAAGCGGCGTGATAAATAATTAGGCGATGATGTGTGAAGTATTTTATAGAGAAGGGATAAGGAATGGGCAGTTCAACGATCTCTTAGACGAAGCCACGATAATTGTTCCAGGGACGGTGTAACATGGTCAAATTTGCGAATACCACAAATAAAACGTGCGCAAGAATTATGAACACGTTGAAGTCTTTGAGTGGAAATAATATTTAAGTCTGTAAAAAGAGTGTCACAATAATCAAAATGGGGCATTGCAAGTGTTTCTACTAACATTTTCCTAAGGGCGAATGGCAAACAATTTCGTACACGATTTAATGAATGTATTACTGAGAAGACTGTTTTGCATGTATGGTTTATTTGTGTATTCCAATTTAAGTTTTTGTCAATAAATACTCCTAGAATTTTTACTGTCTCACTATAAGGGATTTGAACTCCGTTTAGTGACACATGCGAAACTGTGTTTAGGTTAATTGTAGATAATAGTCTCTGGTGACCCATAATGATTGATTGTGACTTTCTAGGATTTAATTATTGCAGTCCATATTTAACTGTCCAAGTCATTAGTGAGTCAAGATCCTCGTTAATTTTGGCAACAGCGTCATTTAGTGAATATTTGTCTGTGTGAATGTAGAATTGCATGTCGTCTGCAAATAAATTATGTTTGCAATGCTTTAGGGAGTTAGATATGTCATTTATGTAGATTGAAAAAAGCAAAGGTCCAAGTACCGAACCCTGTGGAACCCCAGCTTTACGGAAGGACCAAGAAGAACATAATGTATGATTTCTTACAACAGATTGCTGGCGCTCATGAAGGTAGGAATTGAACCATTTTGTGGCACTATCAGAGAGTAAGAGGTTTTTAAGTTTATGCAACAATAAGTCCAAGTCTACCGTGTCGAATGCTTTACTAAAGTCCAGTAATGTAAGAATTGAAAGTTTTCGATTATCAGCAGCTTCGCGTATGTCTTCGCAAATATTTAGTAGAGCAGTATTTGTATTGTGTCCTGTCCTGAAGCCTGACTGAAATTGATCTAGAAGGTTGTGTTCATTTAGACAGTCAGTCAGTTGTTTATGGACTAATCGTTCCAGAGCTTTTGAAAGGGTAGGTAAAATGCTAATGGGTCGAAAGTCGTTCGGGGTTGAGGGCGTTTTAACTTTAGGCAGTGGGCGTACGAGGGCTTGATTCCACAATGAGGGATATGTAGAAGTTTGTAGTGAGGAGTTAAAAATATGAGTTATAGTAGGTAGTATAGCTTCGATATTTTATTCAGTAAAGTAATATTTATACGGTCAGTTCCTTCTGCTTTGGTTTTTATTCGCATGATGGCTTTCTTTACGTCGTAATCTGTAACATATGAGAAGTGGAAATGTTCTCTGTCGGGTTGATTTGTCAGTGATAATTCATTTATTGTTTGTTCTTTATCCTTTGGAGTAGTAGTTATACCTGTGAAGTGATTATTGAGTGTGTCCAGGGAAACAGGTAATTTGTCTACATGTGTGTCTTTTCTCCCAATTCCCATTCTATTCAAGTTTTTCCAGATTTCTGAAGTATTGGTATCTGTTAGGCTGTATAAATGTCTAAGTTTGGCGTTTCTTATAGCTTGATTTGTCTTGTTACGTAACTGTTTATATTGATTGAGATTTGTGTCTGTTTTGTCGAGTCTATATTTCTTATGTGCTGCGTCTCTATCAGTCATCAAGTTACGAATTGAAAGAGTCATTCAGGGTGCAGGGCGTCGTTTCACGAGTTTAGTTTTTAGTGGGGCGTGTCTGTTGTATAATTGTAGTATAAAGTCATTTAGTGTCTCAACTTTTTCATCTACAGAATGCAGCGTCCATATTGAATGCCACGGCATCTGCATAGCTTCTTCAATTAAGGCTCCATTGTCTATATGTTTTAAGTCTCTAAACGTAATAGTCTTTCCAGTCGGTTTAGGGCACTGCAGTGAATATGCTAAGAATATAATATCATGTGCTGATATTCCCGGGGCTGGCAGTTGCCCGTGAGTAAGTACTCTGTCTGGATTATTAGTTGCAATTAAGTCAAGTAACGTCTCAGAGTGATGAGTGTGATGTGTAGAATAATACCGTAAAAATAATAACAAAATGATTCCACTATAGATCTCCAGAGGCTCTTGGAGTTCGAGGAGGTTAAGACTCCCAAGTTTCAAAATATTTGTATTATTATAATCCAAAGCACGTAAAGTGCATTGATTTGCATTAGAACACACATATTAGATTATTATTATTATTATTATTATTATTATTATTATTATTATTATTATTATTATTATTATTATTATTATTATTAAAAGCAGCCTTTATTATGTATACAGTAACTTGAAATTATCCCCTAATTAAGAATTATAAATTCGGAATATAAAGCTCTAATCTACATAATCTCAGAATACAGTTATATTTTATGATGCGCCGAATAAAAGCAAAACAAAACGTCGATTCCTGAATTATATTCTCTCTCTCCTGCAAATGACAATATGTCGACGCCAACTGTTTAGGAATTGGAGTGGCAGTAACTCATCTGAATCAAATTGAATTTTTTATTTGTTCATTCTAGTGGGGTAATACTGCACAAATGGCGACGTTTCGTCATCGAATATTCCAATTACGAGGCGATGTAGAATGGGATTCTGTAACTAGATGAAAACTGTTCTAAGTGATGAAATGCCCAGCTTTGTTCAATATTCCATAGTATATACTCTACGCCCACTCAGATCAATTCCTGCGTGGAAGTTGCATAATCGAGTAGTGCATATCGTATGTTTCAATTGAAGTGTGTGTGTATATAGGCCTATATATATACATACGTATGTATGTATAAATTCAGTATGCGTGTATATATATATATATATATATATATATATATATATATATCATCATCATCATCATCCGGTATCATGGCAGCTGCCGCCGTCTTCGGGAAACCAAACGCCATTCTTCTCTGTCCATCCATTGATCTTCCTCCATTCCTCTGATATTCATAGCCGCTTGTGCCCCTTGTATCCAAGTTTTCTTCGGTCTTCCTCTCTTCCTCCTTCCCATTGGGATCCATTCGATAACAATTTTTGGCAATCTTTGCTCTGGCATTCTTTTGGCATGACCATACCACTGCAAACTTTTCTTTTCTATAATGTCTATGATGTCCGGCTCCTCTTGTACACTCATAATTTCCCTTATTTCTTTATTTCGTATTCTATCCATTCTAGATTTTCCAGCTGATCTTAAAACATCCATTTCTGTACTTAAAATTCTTTTCACTTCCCTGGTAGGAATTTGCCAGACTTCAGCACCATTTGTTAAAATGCTCTGAATTATGGTTTGATATATTTGTAATTTTCTATTTTTTGTAATATTTTTGCTCCACCAAACAGAGTTTAAAGCATTTATTGCTTGTTTTGTTTGTGCGATTCTATTTTTAATTTCCACGTGTTATCGCCTGAATGGTCTAATTTTGTTCCTAAATAAGTGCATTCAATACTAGGTCTTAGTTCTTCTCTATTGTTGAAATTTATATTTTCCATTTCTTCTCCTATAAACAGGTATTTAGTTTTCTCAATGTTTATATAAAGTCCCCATTTTTCATATTCTTCCTTTATATTTTCAGCCATATATTCTATGTCATCGCGGTCTTGTGCTATTAATACCAGGTCATCTGCAAAATTTAGTGAATATACATGTGTATTTTGGATGGGTATGCCCATTTTTTGACATTATTTCCTCCAGCCTCTTAGTACTCTTTCGAGATAAATTTTAAATAGAGTTGGAGATAAACTGCAACCTTGCCTTAAACCTTTTGTAATAGTAAATCCCTTTGTTATATGATTTCCAATTTTTATTTTCGAAATAGATCCTTTGTATAATGCTTTTATAGCTTCTACTATTTTTTTGGTAATGTTAGAATCGTCTAAAGTTTCCCATAACATTTTTTGGGGAATACTATCATATGCCTTGGTTAAATCGACAAAAAAGCAAATGCAAATCTCTGTTAGTGGCTCTTTTTTTCTATCATTAGTGTTATGCAATTATATATATAAACGTACGTATGTATAAATTCAGTATGTGTGTGTGTATATATATATATACACACACACACACACACACACACACACACACACACCATGTTCCATTGAAACCTCCCACATTTTAAATAATCATATCTCTCGAATTATGCGGAATTATGAAATGAGGTTGGTATTAAAAGAAAGAGAAACTCAAAGAATTTCTGTTTTCATTGTTGAAGTTAATTCATCTGTCGCACGTTGGGAAATAATATCATAAAACAGAATGGCGACTCCTCAGCAATGAGCACAAACTGTTTTCTGGTACGCAGAGATGAAGTCAATAATTACAGTGCAAAGAAATTACCGGAGAGAAAATGGAGGAAATGCACCTGATAGGAAGACCATTAAGGCATGGCTTGAGCAGTTTCCGGGGACTGGAAGCGTTAAAAAAATAATCAGGAGGTGCTCGTACACGTGTTTCAGAAGAAAATATTGAATAAATTAGAGCAGGATTTCAGATAAGCCCACAAAAATCAATTCGCCAAGCTTCGCGGCAGTTCAATGGACATGTTGGACAGAATATGGCACGAAATGGAATACCGACTTGATATTGTTCATTCTACTAATGGTGCACATATAGAGGTATTTAGTGTGTGGCAATGTGTGGAAATGCAATTTCTTTGAGTTTCTGTTTCGTTTAATACCAGCCTCATTTCATAATTCTGCAAACCTTGTTAGTTGCGATTAATTAAATGTGGGAGATTTGAATGGGACACCATGTATATATATGACGTATAATAAATATTCAAAATGAGATACATACAGGCCTACTACTTTTCATTAAAAATGAAATCCTGACTCAAATGGTTACGGTAACTTGCTACCAGAAGCCAGCACAGGCCGTCACGTCCTTATCGTAATGCAGTATATCAACCTTAGTTTCAATTCCCATAGCCGGTTGTCATATCAAGTATTTACTCAGATTTTCTCTGAGGCTGTGGAGATCCTTTACCGAAACAAACATATTTACGGTATGACCGAGAATCTAATCCGGAACCACTGGCTGCCAGCCACATATATTAATGTTCATGTTGAACAGGCGGACAGTCTTCTTATATATATATATATATATATAGACTACAGTATTATTTTTAGTTTAGGGCTATGTTTCCTAAATTTATATACTATTGTCATGGGGAAAAGGTACACCCTATCGATAGTTACGTAACCAAGATAATTTATACGCTTCTTTCCCTAGAGAGTCAGCGAATGATATGTGGTTAGCATATCGCCTCTATGAAATGTCTAGTAAGCAACATGGCTTGGAAAGGTCGATTCAATTTTACTCTCATACTATAATGTAGACTTGGGGTTCTAAAAATCCGAATTTATTTAGATTTAGGACTCACTGCTTACTGTCCTAACTGGAGGACTTGTCCCTTGGATTTTTCTATCCAAAAAACACATTGACCCCGTTCGGATTTGAATCCGCAACCCTCGGAGCTAGAGTCAAGGAACTTAACGCCTAGACTACCGAGAAGGATGTATGTTCCAATTTATTTTAATGTTATAGAGGCGACTAATTTTATAAACACCCAAAGAAGTAAATTCCGGATATACCAATTTATGAAATTAAATATATAACTGAACAAGATACTGACAATTTAAATTATTTCTCAATTGAAAATAGGCGACTAATTTAAAAATAATAAAATCCGAATAAACAAATTTGTGAAAATAATCAGACAACGGAACAATATACTGTAAACTTTAATTACTCATTTCTTCACTGAAAAATATTATTTTTTATGCATTATCATTTACATGAAATTTAATGCTGCAGTAGGTATAAGAAATAAAAATAACAAGACCCACATTCTTGAAGTAAGTCCCCATTCGTCGTCATTATCAACAGTACGGTATAAACTGTGCCGGTTCGCTCAGGGTAGAATATGATCACTCAGGGATGTTATATTATACACATTTTATTTCAATTTATTGTACAATTTTGTGTGTACAATGGTATTTACAATGTTTGATATTTAACTCACTCGGAGTGGAGTTGATGAATTACTTCCGCCCACGTGTTTTATTATCACCTTCGCGAACGGTTACTGACGAACTTGACTATTGTAGAACGTAGGAGCGTGAGAGTTTTCACACGCGCCCTTGCCTTATAAGGGCGATGACTCCTCCAATAAGGTCGTCACCCCCACTCCGAGTGTATATGTTATTCATTATAGCTTAGAAGGGTAGGTACCATTCGTTTGGGTTTCTATGTTGGTAATAGACTCGTGTGTACGTTTGTGCGCCTTCCAGTTATTACTAATAATGGTACGTTTTAATACTCACGAGTCTATTACTTCTTGCCACAAAACCTACAGTCCCCATTAGAAATGTTGCCTCTCAGTTCGGTCGACTAACATACCTTCACCCTTTTAGATAATAGTGGAGTTTATCTTCGGGAAGAAATTTTCCTCCATCCTATATTATGGTGGTCCATGCATTTATTTTGACTATTTAATTCACGCCCCAAATGGGAGCCAATGACCAATCACGTTTCAATGAATTTTGTTTTACAACCAATCACAGTCGTGTTTCAATCATATTAAAGGAAGCTCCTCCGTTGTAATATTGTGAACAGGTCAGACCATTATTTAGCAATGAACGATTTCCCAACAAATACGTTGAATATGGCAAATAATGAACAGATTCCTTCGAACCACACATTTGATAATTGTGTTTTTAAATAATGATTTTACTGAGTTGTTTACTGAAGAAATAATTAATAACTTATAATGTTAGTTGTAACCCTCCATGGTATCTTTACCCTGTCGTGGTGGAGTGGCTTGTGTGTTTAAATGATCCTGAGAGCTATGCCGGCGGTAGCATAGCTACCGATAGGGTTACCCATGCCGTACCTTGGGCGAAAGAGTGACGATCTTTCACCGTAAAATACAGCCGTCAAGAAATGCGGACATGGGTTCATCTGGGGTAAAATTTTCCGGAGGTCAAATAGTCCCCCATTCGGTTCTCCGGGCTGGGACTACTTCAGGCAACCCATGCCAAAGGCTCAAACACAGGGACATGTTCCTAGGAACATGGAATATTAGGACTTTATACAATAGCGGGGCACTAGAGATATTAACGCGGGAATTAGATAAATCGCCCGTGGATATAGTCGCTTTACAGGAAGTTAGGTGGCCTGGAAAAGGTAGTCAGGAATCAGGAAGCTTTGCATTATATTACGGGGTGCAGAAATACCTGCATTTGGAACAGGTTTTTTACTCAGAAGGAGGATCCTATCCGCTATCGGAAATATTAAGTTTGTTAGTGATAGGGTATCATACATAATTCTAAAGAGTAAACAACATGATTTTATAATTGTAAATGTACATGCCCCCACAGAAGATAAAGATGACAAGATCAAGGATGAGTTCTATGAAGAATTAGAATGCTTATTTGATAGCCTTTCACGATATCATATGAAAATTGTCTTGGGAGATTTTAATGCAAAAGTGGGGCGGGAAGATATATTCAAACCAACAATAAGCAAATTCAGTCTCCATGAAGATAGTAACGAGAACGGGGTTAGATTAGTCACATTTGCCACATCAAAGAATCTCATTGTTAAGAGCACAACATTTCAGCATAAGGATATTCATAAATACACCTGGACGTACCCAGATGGAGAAACTCGGAACCAAATAGATCATGTATTAGTGGATAAACGCTGGCACAGTAGCATCATCGATGTTAGATCAGTTAGAGGGACAGATTGCAATTCGGATCATCAACTGGTCAGAGTGAAAATCAAACAACGGCTATTGCTTATGAGAGGAACAAACGCTAAAGATGATTCTGTAAAATTTGAATTAAAAAACTTGAAAAATGATGAAATGCGGCAAGAATACCTAATCAAAATTGCTAATAGATTTGAAGTACTGGAATCTTCAGATGACAATGTGGCAAACGAAGAAGAAACTGATATAAATAAAGAATGGGAGGCTATAAGAGATACTATTAAATTGTCAGCATCAGAGAGCATTGGTTGTTTAAAAAAGAAGTAAAACAAGAAATGGTTTGACGAGGAATGTGCCGACATTGTAAAGAAAAGAATGCTAGCAAAAATGAAATGGTTACACAAGCCAACTGAGGTAAATTTAGAGCAAATGGGTACTATTAGACGGGAAACCACCAAGTTACTAAAGAGTAAAAAGAGGGAATATTTGAGAGAGAAGATTAATGATCTTGAAATGAATGCAAAAAATAGGAACAATAGAGAATTATATCAGGGAATTAGTATTGAGAAGAAAGGGTTTCAGGCTAGAACAAACATAATTCGGAATGAAAATGGGGATATGATTGCAGATTCAAGGAGTATATTAAATAGATGGAAAAGTTACTTTAATCAGCTATTAAATGTACATACAGAACAGGACATTGAGGAGGATAATTTACAGACAGCAGAAATGCTAGTCGCACAGCCAAGTGCATTAGAAGTTGAAATGGCGATTGAAAAATAGAAGATGTATAAAGCATCAGGTTCAGATGAGATCCCAGCAGAACTGATAAAATCAGGGGGAGAAAAATTGATGGACAAGATACGCTGGTTGCTTAGTATGATTTGGGAAAAAGAAGCTCTTCCAGATGAATGGAAGGAATCAATTACTGTACCAATTTATAAGAAAGGAGATAAAACTGACTGCAACAACTACAGGGGCATTTCATTACTTTCAACTTCGTACAAAATTCTAACAAATATATTAGTAAGCAGACTTACCCCCTATATTGATGACATTCTAGGAGATCATCAATGTGCATTTAGAAGAAACAGGTCTACAACAGATCAGATTTTTAGTATAAGACAGATTTTAGAAAATAAATGGGAATATAATGGTACTGTACATCAACTATGTGTAGACTTCAAAAAAAGCATATGATTCAATTAAGAGGGAGAAGTTATGTAGTATCCTGCTGGAGTTCGGAATTCCTAAAAAGTTAGTTAGACTTATACGAATGTGTCTAAATGGCACGTGTAAGCAAACACTTTTCGGATACTTTTGAAATCCAGAATGGGTTGAAGCAAGGAGATGCACTATCTCCTCTACTATTTAAATTTTGTACTAGAGCCTGACATTAAATCTTTAGAGAATGAGGAAGGCTTACAACTGAATGGTATTAATAAGTTGTTAGTTTATGCTGATGATGTAATATTGTTGGCCGATAGCAAGGAGATACTAAAGGACAATACGCATACACTGTTGAGTAACACTAAGAAATTAGGATTGAAAGTAAATATCAATAAAACTAAATATATGGTCACACGTAGAAATTCGTTATATAATTGAAATTGACAACTAATGACAAATGAGGGAAATTTTGAGGAAGTGGCTGAATTCAAATAACTAGGAACAGTAATCGCAAATAGGAATGAGATGCACAAAGAAATTAAACATAGGCTCAATTCTGGAAATGCCTGCTATTATGCATTGCAGAGACTCTTGATGTCCCAACTCCTTTCAAAAAATCGTTAAACTGAAGATATATAAAACTATTATTCTACCAGTTATATTATATGGGTGCGAATCATGGACTCTTACTTTAAGGGAGGAAAGGAGATTACAAGTATTTGAGAATAAAGTACTTAGGAAATTTTTTGGACCAAAGTGAGATGAAGAGACAGGTGAATGGAGAAGACTACATAACAATGAACTACATGGTCTTTATAGGAAGCCAGATATAATAAGAACAGTTAAGTCTCGGAGACTGCGATGGGCAGGACATGTTTCACGTATGGGGAATGAAAGACTTGCATGGAAGCTTCTTGTAGGAAAGCCAGAGGGAAAACGCCCAGTTGGTAGACCAAGAATGAGGCGGGAGAATAACATTAACTATGATTTGAGGGAAGTAGATTATACAGGGAATGATTGGAAAGAATTAGCTCAGGATAGGGATGTATGAATAGCTTATGTCCGCGCGGCCATGAACCTACGGGTTCGATAGTGCCAGTGGGTAAGTAAGTAAGTAACTAATGTTAGTTGTAATATAGAGTTTGAGGTGTTTCATTTTATCTCCACTGGGGTGCATTCTTACAACATTGCGATCCCATTTGGCAATAAATAATACGATCTAGTTGTAGTGCATGGACAAATGTAACAACCAAACATTTCTCATTTGTTTTCATCCATCGCCGTTTACATTAAATATAGGGGCCTATAGATATTTTAAAATAAGTATATTTAAATAGTCCACCGCTGTGGTCTCGATGTAGTCTGCTGCCTTGTCACGCAGCGGGCCCGGGTTCGATCCTCGGTCGGGGCAGTTTTTCTGGGTGAGGTTTTTGTCGGGGTTTATCCTCACCTGTAAGACAAATGTCAGAAAACTTTAAGGCCCAAACGGTCCCCGAAATCATATGGCCATCATCTTCATCATAATCATCCTTATCATTATCATCATCACCATCATCCTTCACCGGTGTGGGAAGCTACCACACCTACACAATTCCCTAGTAAAGCTGCAAGCATAGCATGAAAATGCTATGATTGCAGTGAAGGACCAGCCTTCGGGCAGAATTACTATGGATGGATATTTAAATAATGATTTTCCAGTAAACAGTTTAATTATATTTATTAAATGGTCCTAACAAATACCACTCTTGATTTCCAAATCATCTAGATAAATTCGAAATCACTGGTGGCATTACTTATGACTATTTAACTCATGCCCCAAATGGTAATCAATGATTAATCACGTTTCAATGAATTTAGTCTTACAACCAATCACAGTCGTGTTTCACCTCGCTCTTTATCGAATTCTCTTTACCAGCTCCTGCTTTTTTAATAAAGAAAGCTCCTCCTTTTTTAATATTCTGATCAGTTCAGAGCATTATTTTGCAGTGACTGACTCCCCAACAAATACACTGAAAATAGCAAATAAGAAACAGATTCCTTCGAACTACACATGTGTTCAATAATTGTGTTTTTAAATAATGTTTACTGGGTTATTTATTAAATAATACATTAATAACCTATAATATTAGTTATATATACAGTTTGATGTGTTACATTATTTCTCAACTAGCGTGCATTCTTACAATATTGCGATCCTATTTGGCAATAAATAATATGATCAAGTTGTGAATAAACATAACCACGCATTTCTGATTTCTTTTCAAACATCGCCGATTACTTTAAATATATAACTATTTTTAAATACCGGTAACTATATTTAAATAATGGTTTTTGAGTAAACAGCTTAATTTCATTTGTTAGATAGTCCTAACAAATGTTACTCTTGATTTCGAAATCCTCTAGATAAATTCACTCGTCACTTCGTGGCTCGTGAATTTATCGATGATTTGGAAATCACTCGTGACATCACTTTATGATAATTTTCCTCACATTGCACCGTGATCCAGAATGTCAAAAAACCGGCAAAAATCGAAATCTTTACTTTTCATTGGAGGGGAAAAAGTGAACAGCCCTCTTCACAAATAGATGGGGTACCAATTTGTCAAAGACATTACTCTCTACGCTATTTATTAAATCTAATTTTCGGGTCAAAAATCGTACACCCTAAAAATTGAATTTTATGTCACATTTTGGATGTAGCATTAATATTTTTGTGATATTTATTTTAATACCACTGACTGTAATTTTATTAAACAGATTTACCGTATATCTTCATACTAGTGTATAGAAAAAGAGACCAAATCGTAATTATAATGAAATTGATAACTTTTATTTCGGAATTGAAAAACGAAAGCTATCTTGACTTACAACGCTTTCGTCATTTCCCATGACGATTATAAAGTCAGGTATATTTTAAAGTGTTAGTAAACTGGCACGGGTGACAACCTTTGCTGAAGTTTGCTAATTTTGATTTACTAGCACATTAATCAACTCGTTTTATGTAGAAAACACGTGAACTTGCTCCTCGCGCGCATGCGTGCGCTTGCATTTAGGAGAGAATTCTCCTGTAGCTACAATCATAGGTAAGCTGATAGAGCACCCGTGATGCCCGTGAAATAAGACAGTTCTTTAATCTTGTTAATATCTAAATTGTAACACATATTGTCCAATTGGCTAAATTTTAGTGGTCTCCTATACAATTCTACAAATCTAGAAAGGAACTGTGCGATGTTCCCCATGAAATATCATATGGAGGTTGGAATAATCAAATTAAATATTTGTTTCAATTTGTGTTTAATTCTATAAACATTGACATTATCTTTTGAAAATCGTGTGAAGAAGATTCGTGAAGAGGTTGCGCAGTTGTGCAGCAAAATATTTAACAAAAGTGAAAAGTTAATCTATTCATAGCGTTCTAAAGAGTAAAGAATTCTTATTAGTGTCTGTTTTGAAGAAAGTTGTAGGGATAAAATTAAAAAGCCGAAGACTGAAGAACTTCGACGTGAAAGCTTGTCCAAAGAACTCGCTTTTGCTCTTTAAGTACATTTAAAGGAGCATGGGGAGAGGAAAAGACATCGGAACTAGTAAATTAAGCTGTCTCAAGAACGCCAATAAGAGCAGAAAAACCCCTTCTAGTTTGGAAATAATCAAAATCACAACTCCAAGTACAACTTTAAAAAATGGAAGTATTTCGTTAATTATTGAAGGTAATTAAATCATAGGCTTATACGAACACAAGCGAAAGAAAGGCATACTAATATGTGACCGTCACATACACGTATCTTTGAAAGTAAAGAACGTTGTTACACTAGTAACGATATTTAGTGATTCTTTTGCTTACGTGTAGTTACAGCATTTGTTGGATCATACAACCTGGCGTACAGACGAATTACAAGATCCAATTATTATTATTATTATTATTATTATTATTATTATTATTATTATTATTATTATTGTCCACCGCTGTGGTCTCGAGGTAGCGTGCTGCCTTGTCACGCAGCGGGCCCGGGTTCGATCCCCGGTCGGGGCAGTTTTTCTGGGTGAGGCTTTAACGGGGTTTTTCCTCACCTGTAGTACAAAAGTCAGAAAAGCGTTAAGGCCCATACGGTCCCCGAAATCATATGGCCACTATTATCATCCTTATCATTATCATCATCATCCTTCACCGGTGTGGAAAGCAACGGGAAGCTACCACACCTGCAATTCCCTAGTAAAGCTGCAAGCATAGTATGAAAATGCTGTGTTTGCAGTGAAGGATCTGCCTTCGGGCAGAATTGCTATGGATGGATTATTATTATTACTATTATTATTATTATTATTATTATTTTCTAAATGCACAGTCCTATATGCATTTATGATATGGGTTATGGTAATTATAGATTAATCTATTTTTCAAAATCTTACGCAAATAAGTTGTCTTCGTTAAATGAGTCATTAATACTTTGCGTATAACAACTAAATAAAGCCCCTTGCATCAATTATGCAGACCCAAACTTTTTATACTCTTAAAATTTTTAATCATGTGGATGGATTAGGGGCCCAAATAGTGAGTTCCGGATTTTTGCCGATTATTCCGCGTTCTGGATCATTGTGCATTGGTTTATTTTCTGTATTTGAAGTTAATTTATATCTCTTAATTCTCCGTCATAGCCGCTCCCAAGCCGATTACGGTAGGAGGAGGGGGAGAAGAATACTCGCAAAAATCCTGGAGTCAGCTGAATGGCTGTCAGTATCCATTAAAGGGTCCCCAGAGTTATTGACGAAGTCCACAACGACAAGAAAAGTTTATTTAGAACGGTGGGAGTGAAACCTCACTAACTACGATTAAATGTTGAGAGCCCGTGTGTGGGTAACATGAATGAAGACCCCTGGGGTAGAATTTGCGGAAAGGGCAACACTCTCCTTAGTGTTGTTGCTAGTTCAGAAGACTGAAGGTGGCAATCCTGATATCGGTCTTATTCATCAAACCGATTATCTATCTGAATTGTAATTTTATAAAATTATTAATTCAGTTACTTTTAAAATGTTTAAAATATCATGTATCATTAGATATATATTTTAACAATCGTTACATAAGCTTTCAAAATACTTACCACATTCTTAATATCACATAATGAATGTTTATTTTTTATTATTTCCATAGCTGCTTTAAATAAATCAATTGTAATGAAACTAAAATCATTTAAAAGCTCCGAAGTAAAGACAAAATGTTAAGATTCCTAAGATAAAGTCTATGTTACATTAATGTATAATGATCTAGGAAACAATAGTAAAGCAATTTTAAAAAAATATTATCATCATCATCATCACTCCAGGGATTAGGCAATTGCCCGTTCCGACTTCATATTGCATCAGCCCAACGTCTTCTAGGTCTTCCAACATCACGCCTTCCTCTTGCTTGATAATTTCTGGCTAACAATGGATATCTCTCCTTGCTCATTCCATCCATGTGATCAATCCATTTCTGTCTGTAATTCGTGACTTTATCCAATAAAGGCTGTACTTTCAATTCTTCTCTTATATCCTCATTTCTTATTCTATCAAGTCTTGTACATCCTTTTACTTGTCTTAGGAACCGCATCTCTGCCGTCTGTATTCTATCCTTCTGTCTTTCACTGGAGCCCAAGTTTCACATCCATACAATATTGTGGGAACTGCCATAACATTATACATTTTATCTTGGTTTCTTTTCTAATTTTATTTTTGAATGTTCTCTGTATTGTTCCACACACCGTCTGAAATTTATTTATTTTGGAGTCAATATCTCTTTCCACATTGTAGCCAACATCACAGCCCAAATATTTGAAACTAGACACCTGTTCTATACTTTGATTTTCTAAAATAATTTTGGTTCTCACTGGATCTCTTCCTCTAAAAGCCATGGTCTTCGTTTTCCTTACAGAAATTTTTAGATCGTATAATTTACATATTTCATTTAATGCATGCATTGATTTCTGTAAGTCGTCTTCATTTTTCTGTATTATGATTACATCGTCAGCAAATAAAAGATTATTTATGCACATTTTATTATCCATTCTTATTCCTGGATTTACTAAAACTTTCCATTTATTAAAAATATCGTCTATATATATATTAAACAAAGTGGGTGATAAACTACATCCTTGTCGTAATCCAGTATTTGTTTTGATTGCATCTGTTCTTTGAATCCGGTATCTATAATTATATTTGTGTCTTCATATAATGTCTTTATTGTTTCAACAAGGCACAGCGGGTATCCTTTCATTCGTAATATTTCCCATAATTTTTGTCTGTTTACTCGATCGAAGGCCTTATCCAAATCTATAAATCCTATGTGAGTTTCTAAGTTATGTTCTCTTCTCTTTTCTATGAGTTGTTTCAGTGTAAAGACATTGTCTATACATGACCTTCCCTTTCTGAATCCACTTTGATTTTCACTTATTATTACTTCTGTTATGTTTCTCAATCTATTATTTATTATTTTCGTATATATTTTGTAGCCAGTATTCATTAAGCTAATCCCTCTGTAATTCTCGCAATTTCTCCGGTCTCCTCTTTTGAATATATTCTTGACAATTGCTGTTTTCCAAGTGGTTGGAATCCCATAGGTCTGCCAACATATATTAATTAGATGAAGTATTCGTAGTTTACACAATATTCCACTATATTTGATTAATTCCATATTTATATTATCTAATCCTGTTGCTTTCCTATTCTTAGTGGTTTTCAAAGCCATTTCTAATTCATTTATGTCTATTACATCAATATTTTCCACTTTTATTTCTTCCTCATTGTTCTCTTTTCCTTCAATTTCCTCCTTTTTCCAAAGTTTTTCATAATGCTGGATCCATTCTTGTTCTGGGATTATATTCAATCTGGCAGAATCTTTCTCAGTCTGATTTAGATGTTTCACTAATTTATAACCTATTTCTTGTCTTCCATACATATCATGTTCTACTGAGCTTATAAATTTATCCCATGACTCCTGATGGGATTTTCTTATAATGCTTTTAGCAATTCTCCTTTTCATTTTATATTCTTCATAAGATTCTTCTGTTTTCAGTCGTAAGTATGTATGATATGCTTTTTGTTTTTCATTCACTGCATTTTGTATATATTCGCATTCCAAGTTCTCAAGCCCTTCCTATTCCTTATTCTATTTTTCTTTCCTAATATCTCATTTGCTGTTTTATGTATTACATTTGATATATTTTCCCATTCAATATTTATATCTTCTGACGTCGCTATCTCTGATATATATTTATTCATTCTGCTTTCATAATGTTGTCTAATACTTTGATCTTGTAATAAATATATTTTATATACTTCTTCTTGGTTTCTTTTGTTCTTTATGTTATTTTTCCGCCATTTAGCTATTATGTTTATTTTGCTTATCACGAGATAGTGATCAGAGTATATATCGCTGCCTCTATGTACTCTCACATCTTTTACCAAGGCTCCTAGCTTGTTGTTTACGATTAAATAGTCAATTATTGATCTTGAGTTATATCCACTTCTTGTATATTTATGTATGTCCTTTTTTCGGAAATAGGTATTCATTATTTTAATTGATTATAGGCTGTGAAAACTGTCTCAAATCCTGTCCATTATCATTTATTGTTATTTCTCCATTATTTCCTATTACATTAGGTATAGGGACATTGCCTACTCTGGCATTTAAGTCTCCACTTATTATTAAATGATGATCTTTTGTATATTTATCAACTAATGTTTGTAATGTTTTATAAAATTTTTTTGTTTCTTCTTTCTTGCCTTCCTCTGGGGCATACACAGCAATTATCATCATATATCCTCTTTCAATTTTAAATCTGGCTATCAGGATTCTTTCATTTATAAACTCATAGCTATTCAATTTGTTCTTCCATTTTTCATCTATTAAAATTGCTACTCCACACTGCGCTCTTGTTGTCTGTTCTACTCCGCTATACAAAAAAATATTATCTGATACTAATCCCTAATTTCAATATAGTTTATAGTCTCTTTAACATCTAAAGATATATGATGTCGAGGATCTTAGGTTTAACTATTATTAAATGGGTCATGGTAATGAAATTCCAACATAGCTTTTGCAGGAAAACAATTTCAGATTGCTCAGAACTGTGTTTTGAATCTGCGACCTCCCAGATACGGGTATCAAACGTTAACGACTGAGCTAATTACCTCTGCAATAGTCCATTTTAAGCCAAAAAAGGAGAAACATAATATCATTTGCTTTAAAATACTCACAATGCACGTTTTTGCGTTAAGCCTTAGTTATTTACAGGGAGGGAGAACTATTCCTAATTCAGGACCATACAGAGTTGAATATTAGATAATTCTCGGTATTGTTTAATAACTATTTATCTAAGCCGGAAGTTTATGGCCGCGTGGATATAAGCTCTCCGTACATCCTTATCCTGAATTAATATTGTCCAATCATTCCTTACAGGTAACCTCTCTCAAATTATTGTTAATGTTATTCTCCCATCTCATTATTCGCCTACCTATTAGCGTTTGTTCTCTGGTTTTCCTAGTTTTTATGTCCCTCTATCATTCCTCATTCGCGCTACAAATCCTGCCCATCCCAATCTACGAAGCATAATTGTTCTTATTACATCAGATTTCCCATAATGTTAATGAAGTTTAAAATACATTACAAAACTCCGTTGAGGTCACTGTGTTCATGTTTTAAGAAATGTAAAACAGCACCTGAGATCTGTCATCCTGAATAATTTGCAGTGTTGTTTTGTAGGAAGCCTTTCGCTAACTTAAGTATCATCTTCTGCTATCATTTTGGTACTGACTGCTGTTGGTAATTATTTTGTACAGAGGGTTTATATTGTTGGATACGTTATCATTTAACAGGTGTTTGTGGTTTCCTTGATAATTTCTAACTCTTCGGGAACGTTGGTTTTCGATGTAACGTTTTCTCTGTGCAGGATCGATAGTACATTGTCTATTGTGTTGAAATGATGTCTTGCTTCTATTATGTGTTTTGAAAAACTGAATTTACCCTCATTCTTCAGGAAATCTCTGAAATGTTCATTAAATAGTCGTGAAGTTTCTAGTAGTTCTTCCAATATAAAATTTGTCACAGCTATTGCAATTCAATTTATAAACTCCTTTATTTTGATATATGTTCGTTTCCTCTATTTTATTTGAAATGATTTAGTTTGTTATTTGTTCTGTACGCAATTTTCGTTTTTATTATTTTTTTAAAGGATTTATGCTAGCTTTTGTGTTTCTATGCCTGTGCATGATAATGATACCCACGTATTATCACTTTTATCAGTTCCCCTACTTAAATTTTAATGAAGTTTATTATGATTTTTTTTTTTTCCATTCACCTCTCCGCCCGTATCTTGTGGTCCAACATTTTTTCCAAACACTTTATTCTCAAATTCTCATAATATCTTCTCATCTTCTCTTAAAGTTTATTTTTTAAATAATTATTATACTATTTATATATTAATTAGAGTATTAAGGGCCTCGGTGGTCAAGTGATTATGTTCCTTGCCTCTAGTCCCGAGGGTCGAGGATTCAAATAGCGGCTGAGGTCGATGAATTTTTAGGATGGTATAATCCAAGGGAAATGACTTCCGGGAGGGACTTTAAGCCGTGGGTCACGAGTCTGAAGATTTTCGGCCACGTAAAAGAACCTTAAGACTGAATAAAAAATACATATGAGCAAAACGTACCGACCTTTATCCAACCCAGCAATACAATAGGTTCCTACAAGAATCTCCACTAAGCGATGTACTAACCACATGTCCCTTGCTGACTCTTAACTGGGCAAGAAACTTCCCATTAGGGAAGCACCCATGTCCCGACGCGGGACGAAAGGAAATCAATCAATCACAGGTATTAAGAATAGGCATACGTGTTAGCCATCAATACTGTATAGACAAAAATATGCTTATAGGATGTTTGATGGCATTGTCTGTAATATCAATCAATGATGCGTTTAACAAGTGAGGTCAATAGCGTCCAAAATCACAGTCTATTCTGTAGTAATTCTGCCCGAGGACAGGTCTTTCACTGCAATCATGGCGTTTTCTTCCTATGCTTTGCAGATTTATTAAAGAATTACAGGTGTGGTAGCTTCCCATTGCTTTCAACACCGGTGAGTTGATGATGATAATGATAAGGATGATGACGGCTGGATAACTTCCTGGTACCGTTGGACCCTAAGCGTTCTGACATTTGTCTTCCAGGTGAGTAAAAACCCCGAAGAAACCTCACCCAGGAGCCTGTCCCGACCGGGAATCGAACCCGGGCCCGCTGCGTGACGAGGCAGCACGAGACCACAGCGGTGGACCAAAATCACAGATGGAGGTCAAAGAGCAGAAAACATTTGTTAAGAGGTCTCTTAATTTACGCTTCAGGCTTTTTATACACGTAAAAAATAGGATATGGAACCCATGCCTTTACTTTACATACAGAAATCTCTCCAATGGGAAATCTAATGATAATACATAACAAGATTAAAATCATTCATATACGAGGGTATCAGTACCTGTAGGCTTCTAGAAAACTGGATCACATTTTAGTTTAGAAATACCAGAATCATCCAATATAATATTGTGTATATAAACGTATTACATTAAAAACTGAATATTTACCGTTAAGATATAGAAAAAAAAATGACAATTTTTATTCAACTGATATTTGGTAAGGAGATAAGTTTGTTTACACAGCATCGGATAAGTGATCAACTGCTGAGATATTCTGGAAGGCGTCTGTATTTTTATAGCTGGTCGATATTTTACTGTACTCTATAACTGTTGGGAACTCGAATGAGCGACGAACTTGAAGTTTTGTAACTCTGCCAACGTATATATAGTCAACATATAAAGGCATAAAACAAATGCCATATTTAGCTTTATGCGTAGGCGTTTCTCGTTTGTAGCCTTATTTATATTTACACCATAAAGTTCATTATTGTGCAATTTATTTTGTAAAATAGAAATGTCAAAGAATGGAGCCTCCAAAATAAGCATGATATTTAATTACAACTAAAGCATTTTTCTAATATCGAAACCTCGAGATCATCATTTCTGTTTTTGTTTTTACAATATATACTTAAATTTCAACAAAACAACTGCTTTTATGGGCGAAATAAGATTTGATATGCTGAATAACTGAACATCTCCCTCGAACAAGGATATAAATAACAAATATGAATGAGATTCTTATAGACGGAGTGTTATCTTATAGTCAAGGAATCGAGCATAAAATTAAGCCACGTATGCCTGCTCAGCAGCTTGTAGTCTACTATAGCGGGCAAATCCGCGTGCCAATTAGTAGCGGGATTATTCGTGGATTTAGGAACGCAGGTTTCGATAGAATATCCGTTTTACCGCGGAAGCTCAGTGTAATGCTGATTTTATTAATGTCACATTAAGGCTGGTGTATATCATTCCCATAACATTCACTACATATAAGACTGTCATTCTTATAGCGTGTTTTGTCGTAAAAAGTCACAAATTTCCACCGACTTCCCTCATTACACCATTGCAAGGTGACCATTAGTATTCACAAGAAAAATGTTTGGGTTGTGAGTAGATTCCTAACCATTGCAACTCACAACTCACGTCGTGGCATCACTGTTGATTTCTTATGTGATTGATACATCCGACAACCGACCATTTCCGGACATCACCATCTTCAAAAATCCATTATCCCTTTGGGGCATAATACGAGAACCATCAGTCATTGTATATTTATGGCAATACAATAAAATCTCCTTATTCACGTTTCCGTTATTCGCGAGTTAAAAAATTGCGACACAGTTCCTGTTTTCGCGGCTAAAATTTTCTTTACTCGCGGATTCAATCTATATAAAAAAATTAGTATCCTTTCTTAACGCATCGGCAACTTTTTTTTTTTTTTTTTTTTTTTTTTTTTTTTTTTTTTTGCTGCAGGCAAGTGACAAGGCGCCATTACAAAGAGCGATTCAAATCAAATGGACAAATAAATATCAAAATAGAACAAACCATATTGTCTGTCCCTAAGCCCAAAGTTCAATGTTGAAAGCAGCCGCCGCCGTATTTCACGTGCCGCTATGTCCGTTGATAAATGCCGCCGTCGCCATGATCGGTGTTTTATTGTTTCAACGTATCATTCATTGTAATAATTTTGATTGAATAACATGTGTATCTTCAGCTTTTTTCCCAAATTTATAATATCGAGTAAAAGGAAAGAAAAAATAGTTTCGAAGCGGAAAAAAGTAATGTTGCCACTTAAAGTAAAAATATAAATGCTTGACCGTTTATGCGTCGCGAGATATTTGCATCTACAGGGTGCTCTAAAATTACCCTTACAAACTTCTAGGACTTGTATAGAGGAGACTGAATTGATAATATTCAGAATGGAAAACCATGTCCGGAAACTTACCGTTTTCGTGCTACAACCGTTTGAAAACAATCATTGCCTGAACGTACGTCACGTGTCTCAACAAGTATTAGCTTCGCGATTCGCCCGCCTGCAGAGTTGCAAGATGACGGGCGCTAACGTCGGATTACGTGATCTCAAATGACGTTTATCCTACCTCTTGGAGCTGGTTCGAGCCTCATCCACGTGTCTTTCAGTGTTAGAGCAACATGGTTGAGTACACTTTGCTGAATAGACCGACATGATTCTTCTGTATGGCGAAGCTCGAGGTAATGGAAGAGCTGCTCGTCGCCTTTATCACGATCGTTTTCCACAACGTACGACTCAATCGCATACCCTTTTCGCCATAATTATGCAACGGCTTCGAGAAAGGGGTAACTTCACCGCCAGCAAGAATGACGCCGCACTCGCGAATTGGAAGAGGCCGTACTGCATCAAGTTGAAGGGAACCGGGCAACCAGTACACGAGCAATTGCGCATGTAATGGATGTTGCTCCTAGCACCGTCTGGAATATCATGCATGAACAACAACTACATGCATACCACTCCAAAGGGTACGTTCACTACTGCCAGCCGATTTTGCTCCATGCGTTGA
Organism: Diploptera punctata; assembly: GCA_030220185.1. NCBI lineage: Eukaryota > Metazoa > Arthropoda > Insecta > Blattodea > Blaberidae > Diploptera > Diploptera punctata. Next base: position 794,044 of record JASPKZ010008888.1, read on the forward strand.
GTTATGTACGTGGTTTCTGCACCGCTGCATCAACGCGCCCCTATTTTCACGGCGCATTCTCTTCACAGATGAATGTACATTTACTAGGGATTGTGTACTCAATTTACGAAACAGCCATGTCTGTGCAGACGAAAACCCTCATGCCGCGCATGTCCAGGGATTCCAGCACAGATTTTCAATTAATGTGTGGGCAGGTATTCTGGATGGTCATGTGATTCGACCGTACATGCTTCCATCTAGGCTAACATGTCCCATCTACTTGATCGTCCTACAAGTATTGGGTATGTTGTTGGATACTATGCCATTGAACGTCCGTCAAGACGTATGGTTTCAAGCATGACGGCGCACCTCCTCACTCTTTACTTCATGTTTGGGAACATCTGGACCTACGATTCGAACAAAGATGGATAGGCCGAGGTGGTCCAATTGAATGGCCCCTACGATCACCGGATTTCACTCCATTGGACTTTATCCTCTAGGGTCGTATGAAGAGTTTGGTTTATGACACTCCTGTAGAGACAGAAGATCTAGTGGCACGAGTTGTGGTCGGTGCAGTATTGATTGCAGATACACCAGGTGTGATAGAGTGCGTTTACAAAAACATCATTCGTAGGTACAATGTGTGCAACGAAGTTGCAGGTCGCCACATCGAACCGCACTTGTAGTGGATCGGAATGTTAACCATAATTTCAAAAGGACAAAAACAATTTAAGATTAACTGTAAACAAAAGTTGTTGTGAAAAATGATTCAGTTTCCATTTTGTTTCTTTGGTTATTAATGAGTTGAATTGTAAAACAAGTGATGTACTTTGTCCGATTGCGATTGAGGGTCTTTCCACTTTGAGCGGTTGCCCTTTTACCAGCCGGCTGCTGGCCCTTCACATCCACATGTGTCAATCACAGAGGTAGATGATCAACAGCCAGTGTAGGGGTGACATGTGGTTAGCATGTCAGGTCCCCCAGCCGTTATAGCTGGTTCCTCAACCTGGAGCCGCTACTTATTGTAGCTACCCAATTGCCTCACGATGCTGGGTGGGCACCGGTCCCATACTGGCCGAAATACCATGAGAAAATTTCTTCCCCCATGGAGACTCGAACCAGAGCAAGTCCCGTAGCTCTGCGCCAAGGCTTCCTACCTTAACCGCTCGGCTACGGCGCGGGATTATTTAGTAATCAATTGGGAAGAGCAAAAAATTGTTTTTGTGAACTGGAATTGTTGGATAATATCCCTGTACGGTCTTCACCTTTCCAGTTTTCTCCACCTAAGTTGCAAATGCTACAAAGCGAAATTCATAAGCTTATGCAACAGGTGTCATTAGACCAAGTCGTTCTAGTTATGCGAGCCCTGCTTTTCTTGTTCCGAAACCTAGTGGAGGTCATAGGTTGGTTATCGATTATAGGAAACTTAATAATAAAGTAGTATTCGATTGTTTCCCATTGCCAACCTTGGAAGCAGCTTTCCAAATATTTCATGGAGCCAAGGTGTTTTCCGTAATTGACTTGCATTCTGCCTTTTTTCAAATACCGTTGACTCCATCCAGCAGAAAGTACACTGCTTTCGTTACTCCCAATGGTCTTTATGAATTTAATATGCTGCCTATGGGTTTGAGCGTAGGTAGTCAAGTATTGAGTCGTGAATTAGACAAATTATTTAGAGACTTGAAATACAAGTATGTTTTCCAGTATTGTGATGATCTCATCGTGTATTCTTCTGATATACAGCAACATCTCGCTCATTTGAGAGAGGTCTTTGAAAGATTGAATAATAAAGGATTTACTGTCAACCCTGAAAAGATCACTTTGGGATGTTCTAAGGTAAAGTTTTTGGGTCACTTGTTATCAGCCGAAGGTATCCAGGTGAACCCAGAGAGAGTTGAAGCCATCAAAAATCTCCCGGCACCTAAGAATTTAAAAGGCGTTAGAAGTTTCATGGGAATGGTGGGCTTTTATGCCAGATTTATTCCTAATTTCTCTCAGATTGCCATTCCTTTGAATAACTTGAAAAAAAAGAAAACTAAATTCTTATGGAGTCAAGAATGTGAAGCTTCTTTTCAACGTCTCAAATTAGCCCTTTGTGAAGCTCCCACTTTACAAGTGCCCGACTTTAATAAGAAATTTGTTCTCCAGTGCGACGCCAGTGATAGGGCGTTAGGTGCGGTTCTTAATCAAGAAATTGACGGCAATTTAGCACCTGTGGGATATGCTATCCGCACTTTGAATGAAGCCGAAATTAAGTATAGCATTTACGAGAGAGAAATTTTAGCCATTGTTTTCGGTTGTGAAAAGTTCCGCACCTTTTTGGAACACAACCGTTTTGCGGTTCACTCAGATAATCAAGCAGTTTTCTTGGTTATGTAAGAACAGTGGTACTCTTGGTAGAATTGGTAGGTGGGTTGTGCGTCTTTCCGCGTTCAACTTTGAAGTAATTCATGTTAGAGGTTCTGAGAACGCAGTGGCTGATGGTTTATCCCGACTGTTCCATGAAGATGATGTTTTAGAACACCCTCAAGTCAGTCTTCTATCGAACTTCCCTGCGTCATTTAAGGACCTTAAATTGCATCAACAAGAAGATAATGATTGTAAGAGATTATATGCTCAAGTTAAGGCAGGCACTAATAGTCCAGATTTTTCTTTACATAGAGGTCTATTAGTGTACAGTCCTCGAAAAGGTCCGAAGAATCGTGTTTTGGTTCCTGTAGTATTGCGGCCTGTCTTACTTAAGTATTATCACGATTCTCCTTTGGGCATGCATTTAGGCATTGCCAAGACTATGGAAAAGCTCAATAGACAATATTATTGGCCTCATATGGGTGATGATGTGCGTAAATATATTTTGAATTGTGTTGATTGTCAGCGAGCTAAGCCCGCCCCTAATACTAAAGTAGGTCTTCATTCGGCGGAGCCCTCCACAGCTCCCATGCAAAGACTCTTTATTGATTTCTTTGGTCCCTTAGTTCGCTCTAAACGAGGTAATGTCGGAGTTCTAGCAGTTGTCGATGGGTTCTCTAAATACGTCGTGCTTCATCTCGTAAGATCCTTGAAGTCTAATGCCGTTATAGAATTCTTCACTAGAAACTTCTTTCCGAACTTCGGTGTTCCTGAATCCATTGTTTCGGATAATGCAAAAGCTTTTACTTCGCATATGTTTAAGAATATGTGTTTTGATTGGGGCGTCCGTCATATTACTACTTCCCCCCATTATCCAAAGCCTAACCTTTGTGAGAGGTTTTTTCCGCTCGTTGAAAACTGGTCTTACCATTTTTCATAATGTTAAGCAAAATGTGTGGGAATCAACATTTGCCGTTGTTCGCTTTAGGATGTAATGATGCGGTCCATGAGTCTACTAAAACTACTCCTGCCGAATTGTTTCTGGGTAGACGTATAATGCATCCCTTGTAATTAAATTGGCGCATTACGGAAGCCGATTTGGGCGATTTGAAACAAGCCAATAAAGTTCAGAAATGGGAGGAAGCATTCAGGAATCTTAAGATCGCAAAAGAGAACATAGCTAATAGGTATAATCAGGATAGGAAGGACGTCTCTTATAAAGTTGGCGATCGAGTACGTTATCGCCTTTATCCACTCAGTAATCGTGGGGAGAAACGTATGGGAAAGCTTATGTTTAAATGGTCTGAACCTTATATTGTGAAACGCTTTCTAACACCAGTTACCCTTGAGTTAGTAAGCGTCGATGGCCATGTCATGAAACAACACGTTAGTCAAGTTAAACTATGTCCCGTAGTGGATTAAATCCAAGTATATTTGTTGCGAAAACATTTATACTATATCATATGTTAAACTAGAACGTTTGAGGTTCCGTTTTCCTGTCTTTACCTGTTTTTTGTTTCAGTTTACCCTTCCTTAATATTGGCATAGCAGCGCAGCCTGGAATGTTCGGCAGTCAAGCACTTGGTGGATCCGGCCGACCCCGAGTGCCCAGCTGACCGACATGGTGGTTCTGTAACTACAGATTCCTGGATAGCGGTTGAGCGCGATTGCGATCCGGCAATCCAGTTATGGTATCGTCACCCTGTTCTTCACCTGGAACACCGCAGAGTTGTACTATGGCGACTGAGTCAAGATGGAATTTATTTTCAGCGCCTGTATAGTCGACGTAGAAGCGAGTGTGGTGATTGTGATTTTGGGGACGATGGAAAATTGTGATGAAGTTTACCGCTCGGAATCTGATAGTGTCAATGTGCCCCTCCCAACGTGGGATTTTTTTCTACCTGGCATTGTTTTGAAGTTTATGGACTGTTTTCTTTTACCCGGAGGGCGCAGGAGGAGATATTGAACCGAAAGTGCATTTTTCGGCTCAGTATGGTAACTTCGTTCTCCTCCCTACACTGGAATATTTATGAACTATACCAATATCCTGTTCTCCTAGTAGCTACCCCTTCCCTCTTCACCCTTCCTGCCGCGCAATGTCTACGGCGCATCTCCCCTCTACCTCGGAACCTTCATATACGTGGTGCACTAACAGAACAGTATCATTCGATCATCCTAGCAGTCATCGTTTTGTGTGTTTAAACGGATTCAAGATTGGAATCCGATTCCAGGTCGCGATGCGACTGGAATTCTAAATAGACAAGCTGATCTGAGGCCAAGAAGGGACCTGTTTGAGTTAGTCCGGCAGTCCAGGGAAGAGGTGGTCCCTGAAAATCCGGACGCAAGTATGAGTGTTGCGTGATGTATGGTATGTTGTTCATTTATTTATTTGTATGGCTATTTTGATCGTATGATCAGTATTATTATTTTTGTTAATTTATTTTTACTCAGTCAACTTGTTTATATTAAATGTTATCTTTTAAACAACGCCCCTGTTTCATCATTCAAGTATACGTAGTTGTTTACTATCCTGTACGGAAAATCACTCAAGTAGGAAACTATTCCGAGCTCCTTAACTATTATGCTGTTTAGCGTTCCTGAAACACAATTATTATCTTGTTCACTCACTGTATGTATTTAAAAATCAGTATTCTTCTATGTTAATATATATATATATATATATACACATATATCAGAGAAAGAAATATGAATCAACGGCTGCCTTCTATGGGCCCAAGGCAAGCCACTTCCTGATAGATAACTTCTTTGGAAATCAGATCCACATTAATAGAAACAGCAATTACAAAACCCGATCCCGGATTAAAGGTAGCAGTTGCGTGGTTTCTAACCCCCACAAATGGTTGCGCAGAAGCGTGGTTTATTTATAGTGGTTACTTGCCCGCACAAATGGTAGCAGTTTCGTGGTCCCTTACTTTGTCACGCCTTATAATAAATTACTTATAAAAGTGGTCGCGTTAAATACATATTTTTAAACGGCTGTAACACGGAAACGGTAAGTTTCCGAACATGGTTTCCAATACTAAATATTATCAACTCAGTCTCCTCTACAAGTCCTAGAAGTTTGTAAGGGAAATTTTAGAGCAGCTTGTATATAACGCTGTTTCAATGTTAATGAATGAGCTGTACGAATCATCAAGAAATCCGGAGACAAAATAAGGAATTCTATCGCCGAATTAACAGCTGAATGTCAATCTGAATTGAAAGACCTTTTAAAAACGGCTTAACAGGAAAAATTACTATATTTTTTAAGCCATTCTTAACTGTTCAAAACGTCTCATTAAATTATTATATTTTGATAAGTTTTATTTTATTTTATTTTGGAACCCTATACGGAGTGTATCCATACAAATTACCATTCCATATTAACGGTTTCTGTATTCGCGGCATATTTACGGAACATATCCCCCGCGAATATGGAGCTTTTGCTGTACCATCATGTTTCCATCTTATAACAACATTTTACATGATTGATTCTGGCAACTTCAGAAGGAATAAAATATCTCTGTTAGTGTTTAGGTGAGCACTTATGATTATGTCATGTTGAAAGGCAGACCTAACCATGTTGATATTATTTATAATATTGAACAATAGACGAAATGCTGTGCAATAATGTAAACTGATGCGAAGTTCGTTGTCTGGCCTTAACAGCATTGATTGACAGCGCACTTGTAAGTCGGAAATTTCATGACAACTTTCCTATACTTAATGTGAAAAGTGATCACGCCGATTTGAAATCCTTATATTTTTCAAGTCGATGTTCGATAGCGGAAATTATATAGGAGACGCAAAACCGTTAAAAAAAAGATTTGGAAAATTAAGTAGATTATTTGGTATTACAGAAAGTGTGTGAAATTATTCATGTCATCCCCGAAAAAAAGTCTCAAGAGAGATCTTTCAATGTTATGAATAGTATATTAAATAAGATAAGAAACATAATGATGCCAGAAACTTTAAACCATTGTACGATAATAACTGCCATCCAAGGACTTGAGAATTGAATGTGAATTGTTCTGAAAAGAGACAAATTATTAGTTTGAGGCAACATGCGACTCTTTATCTAACCATCCTGAATAAAAAGTTCATTGTATGTAGGCTACTGAGTTCTGAGCAGGTAGTTCAGCAGAGAACTTATGATAACTCGTCAGAATTTCCGACGGTAACTTGCAGCAGACGGACATATCGGAAACAACTGTTATACTCCGCAGCCTGTAATACTGATTACAGGAGTTACTGAAAATTATATTTATGTATAATAAAAATAGACTACATTAAGCTAGAGAAAACAAAGCTATAGCGCAGTTTGTAATCTATAAAAAACGCTATTCTTTTAGTGAATTCTGAAGCAATCTTACTTTTCATAAAACGATTAAGTCGTTATTGAGTTTACGTACATTAATCAATTAAAAATTAATCAACTACTTATCACCTGAAGTAGGCACTTTAAAAATCTTAAATTATCGAACTTATCAGCCCTGGACAAAAATAATAGACGATACCACGCTACATGTATAACGCGTCAAAAAAAACATTACTCTGCGCAATAAGTCGTCACTGAGCGTTTGTGACTTAGGCCTATATGAAAACAGTGAATATCCCTTAATAATAATAATAATCTGTCAAAGTTTATCGGTAGAGTTCTGTTGCACTCTGCGTGTGTGTTTGTGTGTGTGTGTGTGTGTGTCAGGAAATGTTTTCAAATGCTCAAACACCTTTCTGTCCAAATAATTCTGGTGTATCCTCCCACGGAATACATTCATCCCTTATTAACATTACATTAATTTCGTTGGAAATTTGTTTCGAAATCCGTATCTTCAACAATCCTTGTAATATACACATACAATAACAGATTGGTATATTTAAAATTTTATATCTGAATTATAATTTACATAAATTAAGCTATTGGCATGACATATCTAAAATAGTTTATATTTGAATATTAAATAATAGAACAAAACGATTAGGTATCCAAAATTGCTATCGTTTTCTTATTAAAACGAAATGGAAGAAGATAACTTTGGTATCAGTCATTTGTTCACGAGTTAACGTTATTTATAAAATATCAATATGTAATACAATCTGAGTTTAAAAGTACAATTTTAAGTGCGTCATCGGTTTGTATGACAAGCAGTTAATGAAGTACCATGAAGGCGTATGCCAAAAAGTTATATAAAACAGATACACATCAACAGAAATACACGTTGAGAAACAATATATGTTTTATTTAAAAATACTAGCATGTCCTCTATTAGATTTCTCATCGAAATGAACATGGGCTGAAATCCTTTTATCCACGTCAAGCAGCCCTAAGTGGCAAGCACATTATTTTAGTGATCGCAAAGACGTGAGAAGAGAGCCTCCGGAAAGGCATTCAAGGGCTAGTAGAGAACATTCAAGTCAGAGAATATAGAATACACGATACAAAGAATTTACCTTTTCATATTGTCCATCCATCCATAGTAATTCTGCCCGAGGGCAGGTCTTTCGCTGCAATCATAGTATTTTTATGCTATGCTTTGCACCTTTACTAGGGTATCGTAGGTGTGGTGGCTTCACGTTGCTTTCCACATCGGTGAAGGATGATGATGATGATAGCCGGATGATTTTCGGGGACCGTTGGGCCCTAAGCTTCCTGATATTTGTCTTACAGGTGAGGAAAAACCCCGAAAAAAAAACCTCACCCAGGAGCCTGTCCCGACCGGGAATCAAACCCAGGCGTGACAAGGCAGTACGCTACCTCGAGACCACAGCGGTGGACTAATAATGTCAAGAAAGCTTAAATAAAGTATTCTAAAAAGTAGATATTGAAGATTGTTCTAGAGTTTGACCCAACTAAGTCATACTGCTGATTAAAATTTTAAATTATAAAATTTCATATAGGCAACACTCAATCTCATTAAATATTTAACATTTTTATCATTCCTGACTTCTGTATCATAAGGTCATGATAACTGAGTTACAATACAAATAGTTATTAAGACATTTACTCCAAATATTTTGAAATATAAAAATAGTAGGAATAAACGTAACAAAATAATTTAAAATATTGTTATTAGAGAATACACAATATATATATATATAATATACGTTAGCTTTAATTGTTAGGGTCATTAGAGACGCAAATCGAATATGGGAGTCAAAAATTGACAAAGTTTTCCTCTTTTTTTTTACAGGCTTGAGGTTTCTTTCATGTTCCGTAAATCTACACTTGGCTTATTCATATATTTGGTAAATTGGAAGATTCAACGCGTACGAGTTTGCATAATGTCAGATTATCATTTAGTATCAATAACGCACCTTATGTAATAGTTTATAATAATTAAAAAGACATCTAGTCGGTGCCGGTAGTATAGTGGTTACACTGTTTCCTGAGGTTCGCCTGTTCAAACCCAGCCAAATCCATGGCTTTTCCAGGGCGTAAAATTCTTTAGTATGGCTTCTTTAGGAAGGAAACTAGCTTTGGGTCCCGTGTCGTAGATGTACGCGACAAAAAAATCTCAAACTTAAAAAAAAAAATCGGTAGTTTCACAACCAGATTTGAATTGCGATGCTAATGGCCTGAACTGTTAAAGATTGTCGTTGAATAAAAATAGCAACTAAGAAAAACGTCTGAAAGAAATGTCGTTTAAATTAAGCTGTGTCACGAAATCTCAAAATTCCAACGAAATTACCTAACAATTTAAGAGCAATTAATGTACTTACATGACACTGTAGGCTCTAATTAACAAGAATATTTTTCATTTCCAAATATAATCAAGTAATTCTCTTTATTTTGCTTTGAAATAGCTATTTGAAAGTCTTGGAATAATGTAGTTAATGCAATGTTGGGGTAACGTGATAGAAGTGAAACTGTAAATGATGCTCTCTTCTAACGCATCTAATGTCATTTCCTCAATAAGCATTCACTCGCTTTATGATGTCACTCTCTCCCACTAAAATTTAATGAAAATTCAATGTGGTCAGTTTGTAGTAAGTACTCAACATTGTTACTGATTAAAGCTATCAAGATGACTTGCGTCATTAACGTATCATTAACAAACGTCGACGAAAAAAATTGAATATTCATATTTAAATTAAACAATTTTCAAATCAGACTTCTTCAAATTCGCGTTATAGCCGTTATATATTTACATTTTTTTTCCCTATTTCTCTCTCTCTCTCTCTCTCTCTCTCTCTCTATGTTTATTCCCTCCTATTTGAGTAATCGTCTATAGACAAGGAACAAGGAACAATGAAATATGGATCACGTAGACAAATACAAAGTGACAAGCAGCTCCGCATGTGTGGTTAGCGATGCAGTATCCATTGCCGAAGACAGCAGGGATCTCTACAGGAAAAGTGGCACATAACCAATCCCTAGATGAAATGTCGAATTCGGTATCTCGATGTGTAACTGAAGAAGTTATACGATAAAGCCAATGCATCAACATTCTCATCATTGTAATATATATATATATATATATATATATATATATATATATACACTGGTGTCCAAAAGTTTAGGATAATTTGTAAAACGGAAAATCAAAATGCTTAAAGAGGAGCAAGGAGTAAAAATTATTTATCAAAACGTTTCTCAGTACATTTAGTTTAGTTTACATACTAAATTATAATCTCTCTTCAACAATGAAAAAATTAATAGCAATTATAAATGAAAATTGCATTGTTGCAGTTAAGCCCTGTTCCATAAATCTTCATTTTTAAAGAGAGTTATGATATAATCAGATATAGTGTAAGAACAGATTGCAGTAAAATGGCACAAAGACAACATCTGGACCCTCTGCTTCGGGGTAGAATTATTGGGCGGCTAGGGAGAAACAGGACAGACACAAACTGAGGTCTCCATAGCACTTAATGTGCCACAAAATGTTATATCTAGGTTATGGCGACGGTTCCAAGAGACCGGAGACGTTAGGCGAAGACCAGTGGGAGGTCGTACAAGAGTTACAAATCCTCAGCAGGATCGATATCTTGCGTTAACTGCAAGAAGAAGCCGAACAATGTCTGCCAGACAACTGAGTTCAGAACTTGCGGCCGCCTCAGGTATCAGAGTATCCAGACAAACTGTCTGTAGAAGACTCAGAGCTGCTGGTCTGTATGCTAGACGGCCTGTAGTGTGCGTCCTACTCACCCTTGATAACAAGAGATCACGTTTACGGTGGAGTCAGGAACATCGCGACTGGACTCTAAATCAGTGGAGCAGCGTGCTATTTACAGACGAGTCCAGATTCAGCTTGAACTGTGATTCGCATCGCGTGACTATCTGGAGGGAGCAAGGAACTCGTTACAACCCCATGAACATCATGGAAAGACGTCCATTTGGTGGCGGTGGTCTCCTGGTATAGTGGGGAAATAATAATAGTAATAGCTGAATGCACGCACAGAGCTTCACATCTTCGCAGGTGGCACTGTTAATGCTCAGCGGTATAGAGAAGAGATCCTGGAACCTCATGTAAGACTTTTCAGGGTAGCTGTGGGTCCAGAATTCATATTCATGGATGACAATGCCCGACCTCACAGGTCACAACTGGTGGATGAGTTTCTTCAGGAGGAAGATATCCAGCGTATGGAGTGGCCAGCGAGGTCTCCGGATATGAATCCTATAGAGCATGCATGGGATGCCTTAGGGAGACAAATTGCATCTCGTCAGCCTCCTCCGAGGACACTTCAAGACCTTCACATTGCTCTTCATGAGGAGTGGAATTTGCTGAGCATCGAACTCCTGAACAACCTCATCACTAGCATGCCACGTCGATGTGAGTCTTGTGTAGCTGTCAGGGGTAATCACACCCCATACTAATCATTTGAACCATTGTTGTTCAACTTTTATGTTCGAATTCTGAAATGCAGTTTTCGTTTGTTGTGAAAATGACAAGTGAATGACGTATTCATGCCATTGTTTCTTTCGTGCCATGTTTCTAATTATCTGTGACATACCCTTACCAAATTTTGTATTATTCTGACAAATGCTTTATAATAAGTCGGCAAATGAACTAATTATCCTTAACTTTTGGACACAAGTGTATAATTATAACATCGATAAAGCGTCACTGCTATAAAGTAAAAATATTCTCTTCAATTTGCTTGTTACAGTAGCTAGCTACCAGGTGACAGTGAAGATCGAGTTCTCGATACATCTCGTAATAATGGAGAATATATATTTAAGAGAAATAAATGTTTGTATTAGATTTGTCCGGTTGTGTAATGGATAGCACGCTGAAGTACCAATTCAGAGGTCCGGGTTCAAATCCCATCCAGGCATTTATATATATAATATGCCCTATACACACACACACACATAATATATTTTGACCGGGACAAGAGGACAATTTAGTACAGGTTACTTCCCCAAAATTCACAATTCTTAATTTATCATGTACCATAGATGATACTTCATTCGATCCTATCATTCATTTTTAGCTCATGTATAAGCGGTCACTGATTGTTCAGTCTGTAAATTAGCGGAGTGTCCCTGATAAACAGTAAAAATATAGAAATATAACTGTCTCGAATAATATGCTGATTGATAGGATATACAGGGAATAACCATATTCTTTTGGCAATCAAAACTCAATACAATAATGTTTTCTTCAGGTTCCTTGAGCATTCCATAGAATGATTTTTCCTTCGGCTTATGTAATCTTAGCTGACCTATCAAATTTTCCTTTGCACGATCACAACAAGTGGTTGTTATTAATCCCTTTAGACTAATGCATTCAGAACAATTATCAGTTAATGGAGTTTTGAAACTGATGTTAAAAGTCTTAGACAAATATTTAACGAAAATTATCATACTTTAATTTCATGTTAACATTGTCTTCACAATAATCTTTTCACAATTTGCGTTTGAGTATACATCACCGTACACAACAACAACGAGTAGCGGAAGCTCAACTTGCCGAAGATGGAAGATAACTTCCAAAAGCGCTAGTTAATTTTATATACAATATTTTAACAAAGTTGAGGACGACGGCATCTGCCAACAGGTACATTTTAATTTTTAACTTTCATCACATGACTATTCATCTCAACGGAATTTAATATGAATTTTACTAGTATTAACAGAGGTAATATTTTCCGTGGTTTATTCCAGCTTAAAGGGTTTAAGTTTACTTTCATGCGTGAATAAAACTTCCTCTCTGAGATCATATCAGTCTCTTCTATGTACTTTTGCAAAGGAAAATCTCTCAATTCAATTTTTTAATACTTTTTTAATATATTCTTTTGGTTGTATGGCCACTTTACCCTCCTTCTTGTGCTTTATTCTGGCTGTAAGAGCATTGTACAAGCAATATATGTCTTGAATTCACTTAGACTTTCACGGCCGGAGTTGCTACAAGCCTCACGACCACGACCTACAGCCCGAAAATCTTCTTCAAGTTCAGCAGGGTAACTACAAGCCTCACGACCACGGCCTACAGCCCGAAAATCTTGTTCAAGATCAGCATAATATATGTCTTATTGTTCACGCATTCGTAAGCATTCCTGCTTCAATTTCCACTTCAGCAGCGATTTTTCTGCATCAGTCAAAACTGAAAAGTGGCCATTTCGTTTGTTTGTTTTGACATTTTTTTTTATATTTTTAAATCTCTGCGTGATACTCCTGCACTAGTAGCTCTGTATATTACCTATTTATTTTGAATATTTAATTTTGTTTAAATTCTGATAGCAATTTATCTTTCCAACTCATCAGATTTCACGTTTTCATCTAATTATAATAGAAAAATCGCAAAATTACTGTTTGAAACATGTTTCCAGCGCATGGACACCAATTGAACAAAAGCGGTATGATCTAACAGGAATCAGTTAATTTTGTTTACTGGACGAAAATTTATTGATGGCAGAAAATGCTTGTCTTCAAAAATTCTATCAGTGTAAATAAAACAAAAAACTTCAGTTGCTCATATTTATTTTTGAAAATCGGTTAACAGCAAACGGAAATAGTATAGCTAATTCGTCTTAGTTTTAATGCAATTTTAATGTAATTTAACTGCTAGGAATATTGTTCTATTGAGTGACTGTATGCGTTTAAAAAATTCCTTATTTTATAATTTACTAATGAGGAACTAAAATTCTACAAGCATCCATGATAGTAATACCTTACAATAGAACTGCCACTATTATCCACTCCAAGATAAAATCTGAATACCACCTGACATTGTTAGAAAGGACCAAAGAAAGCCAATGGAGGATTTTTTTTTCTGAAGTACCAGGATGTCCACGCAAAGAAGCTGTTGCAAAATTTCGGATTACAACAGGATATGACTGTTTCGCTACCCAACTTCATCGTCTGGGAATATTGAACAATCTTGTCTACATGCTGTGTAGGACTGGTGTCAATAGGGATTCTGTTCACCTAATCCACTGTTCTGCACTAACAATTGTTACATTCCATCAACATTAGAGGGAGGCAAGAGGGAAAACTATCTCACTGCAAACCCCCTAATCTACTTAAGATTATTCTGTTTATATTTTCATAGTGTTTATGTTATTGTTTCCATCGTGTATAATTATTGCAAATACGTTAATAAGGTCTGTCATTTGGGTGAATGATCTGTATTTCAAGTTCTTTGCATTAAATAAATAATTTACTGATACTAGTATTAGGCCTAAGATTCTATTGCATTAATAATAACAACAATAATAATACCAATATTTTCATTAGTATTGTATTAATACATAGATATGACACAAATCTAGATTCAACAAGTAAGAGTTGTGGGCCCAATTACAGGTGTGTTTGGGTAATATGTAATACTTGATGCTCTGATAAAATATGCGATTTTTACATCTTGAAGAAATAGTCTAGTTTTCTACTTTAATTTAGGGGCAGTTTTCCAGTTATTCTAAAAATATATATTAATGATAAGGAATGGGTTTTAAAAGTCTTGAAATCCATTATACTGTATACTCTACCGCGAAACGGAAATCATAACCAACTTTATTTTAAATAACGCCTTTCCTTTTGTAAGAGATGTTAATAAACATTGATTTGCATTAAACTTTATGATCTGGTTGTTCTACCGTAGCTAGTAATTAGAATCTTACTTTTTATGACCAGCAGACTGGAAATGTGTGAGTGCTACGGAAGTAGGATTGAAGCACTACGTTTGAGTACATAGGGATAATACAACATCACGACAGCTCTGTAAACTAACTTCATAACCTCGCTTCCTGCCTCATCGATTATATTACACGTGTTTAATACTATTGTTAGTTTATATCATATAACCGCCACCCTTATATCATGGAAAATTATTGTCAATTATAATTTGAAATATCTCCATTAATTCAGTTTAACTTCTCACTTTATAGGTTCTTTTACATGCCACAAGCAACACGGGCCTTACACTGACACGACCAGTCGGAAGAAAGATATTAACTGTGGATCACAAACATTTTTTTGATCACACCAGGTCACGGAGGGCCTTCCTCGAATGAGTGATGACTCAATGTCAGGGCCTCCTCCGAGACAACACAATATTAAGACGAAACACATAATTGACACACACATACATTCATACTGCACTTAGCTAATATGATAATGATAAGTGTGATGCCAGAAAGAAAAAGACAAGAACAACGATTGGAAGCAGGTGAGATGAGATTTAAAAAAAAAAATATGGGAGGATATACTCTGCTGGATAAGGAACGGAATGAAGATATAAGAAAGGAACTAAATATTTTCAAACTTACAGACAGAATAATTAATTATAGGAACGACTGGAAAGAACGTATTGATAGGATGCCAGAAGAAAGATTTCCAAAATTATTGCTAAATAATAAACCACACGGAAGGAGATATGTTGGACGCCCAAACAGAATATGGTCTGAACAATTTTAACAATTCTAGCTTTCATCAAACCTGAACGAGCCAACAGGCTTAATCCCTGGATGATGATGATGGCCAAGTGATGTTAGGTACCGTTTGGGTCTTAAAGTTTCCTGAAATCTATATATTTCAGGTGAGAAAAAACCCCAAAAGAAAACCATCACCCAGGAAACTCGTCTCGACCGGGAATCGAACTTGGGCCCGCTGCTTAAAGGGCAGCAATGCTCCTCCGAGACCACAGCGGTGAACCATAATTAAAAATATTGAAAGTAAAAATGTGCATATATCCTAGGTCGTTTAATAAGTAATGCACACACACACACACACACACACACACACATAATATATATATGAGCGATTCCTTGAAAATGTCATACCGAGGTGAACATTTTAAAATTGACACAGGGATAATTTTTTTGGCGTAATATATATCTTTAAGGATCAAATTTTCTGATTCTATAAGATAATGTTCCATAAGTGTATTATTTTAATCCAATATTAGTGGTACAACTTGTCATATTCCAAACCTGCAAAAACTCGCAAAATTTTACCAATTTGTTGTTTATGATTTGGTCGTATTAATTAGTTTTATTTTAAAAATGCTCTTGTTAAACCATACTTTGGTCCTCCCTAGTCGTAAATGTAATAATATTAATTGCATTCTAATGCTCTGTATACCTTAAATGTGTCCTATAATTGTTAACTGCAAGATATGGTCAGTCAGTCGCCGAAAACGTATAAAAATTACTGTACACTACATAATAATTGATGGAATAAAATTTCCTCTTGGATTCTACGTTATCGGTACACAACTAACAAAACAGTATTGAAGACATTTTCTTGTAAACTCATTATTTTTTCCGCTAGTGTCCCGTGACTGACTGACTTTTTGTTCTATCATATATATGCTAATACGCAAGGTGCAGTAAGTTGCTTGCTACACTCCGCTGAGGATTAACATAAACATGGTTTTGGAAATCTGGTTGACTGTTCGGCTCAGCTGTTCTATAAAATAATTACTGGCCCTTTTTCTGTGTCAATTTGGGCTAAAAGATAGTTAGCGAAAGCATTTAATACATTCAGGAAAAAGGTTGGAGTAAACGAAGCAGCCATACTTGTTGATTTCTCAGAAAGTTATACCTACAAAGAACAAAATGAGATCCAGACAGTTCATTGGAAAAATTACCATAGGGCCTATCTAATATTAACTGCTGTTGCCTAGATTAGATGGAAGGTGACATAAGTTCAGAAGAAATACTTTGTTCTACAGTCAGGTAATGAGACACATAGCAAGTGTGTTATAGATGTTTGCTATAGTAAAGTGTTTTCTTTTTAACTATAGCGATTTCTTTCAAAACTTGAGGTGATAAAAATTTCAGTTGGAGCAGCAGGTAATAGAAATAGGCCTATACATTTAGCAATGTGATACTGCTTACTTGCATATGTGGATTTTGACATAAAATGGAACTTCTTTGAATCGTACAATGGAAAGGGGGCTATAAATGTGATTGGCGGCCAAGTAAAAAGGATGGAACGGATGTATGAAAAATCGGGAAAGAAGATACAAAATGGTGCAGAATTATGTAATGTGAGCTGTAAAACCAACCAAATAACTGGAATCACAAAATTATATAGAAGACGAAAATATTTTTTAGAGAAAACAATTTGAATATCTTGCATCTATCACAGACTCATTGCGTATACAACGTGAAAGCGTTGGACCCGTATGTTATAGAGTATGCATAACTGTCAAACAGACCTTTTTAATTAATAATGAAAAAATAAATAAAAATCTTATTATTCCCATCCCTTCTCCCTTTGGGAGGATTACCTCCCTTCCTAGGGCAACAAATTCATAAGTTCGTGTGCAAAAAAAAAACTGAATGGCGTGACAGGCCTAGAAAGCCCTTCGCTGCTAATCTAACATCCAAGTATATCGATCACAGATGTGGACAATCATCTAACCAGCATATAGGGTGACATGTGGTCAGCATGTCGGATATTCCAGCCGTTATGGCTGGGTTTCTCGACCGCAACCCCTAAATATTGTAGCTGCCCAAATTCTTCATGATTCTGGGCGGGCACCAATCCCATTGTGGCCGAAATTCCATGAGAAAATTTCTTCTCTCATGGGGCTCGAATCAGTGCGCTCTATTGAGACATCTTGACTCAAACCATTCGGTTACAGCTGGAACTTCATGCGTGACAGGAAACATTATTTTTATTCATGGGTCAAGTCAGGTCAAGTTAGCGACGAAGGCTAGGGAGACAAATGATTGTACAAGCAATCTCATATATCAATGTTATGATGTGAGTCATCAGAACTCGGGCTAATTAGAGTTATGTTTTTATGGTTCTTTAAAAGTAGAATTCAATACGTTAGCAATTGTTTACTAACTACAGCTTACTAATGTAATTTACGATAATTTGTTTTGAAAGTACATGCACTCTGATAAATAACTAAATTATTAAGAATATGTATACATTCTGGCCGGCTTAATTTTTTTATTTCAGTGGTTCAATCTAGTAATCAATAATATTAAATCCTACATCAGATAAACTGTAATAAACTCCACTCCAAACGCGACAGGCCTACAAGGCCCTTAGTCTACCACCCGGCAGCTGGCCTCACGTCCACATGTGTTAATCACAGAGGTAGACAATTATAAGCCAGGGTAGGGATGATAAGTGGTCAGCATGTCGGGTCAACCAGCCGTTATAGTTGGTCTTATCAACATGGAGTCGTTACTTATTGTAGCTACCCAAATACCTCACGATGCTGGGTGGGCACCTGTCCCATACTGGCCGAAATTCCATGAGAAAATGTCTTCCTGCATGGGGACTTGAACCAACGCAAGTCCCATAACTCTGCGCCAAGGCTTCTTGCCTTAACCACTAGGCTATGCCGCCGGACTAAATTGTAATCAGTTACTATATATATATATATATATATACACACACAATTTTAGTAGGTATATTTAACAATAGAGAAGGCACTTTGTTATTAAATATTTAATAGTTTCGTTATTTATATACATATTTGAATGTTTGTTCGTTTATTTTTTGGTTTGTTTGTTTCTTCGTACTTTATGCGCGGCAATACCGTTGATCCGATTGTGATGGGGCTTTTTGCAAAATGTTCAGGAGATTCCCGGGATGAACACACGCTATAAAAGAGTTGTGATACTCAACTCCTACTCCCTTAAAAAATGCTCTTTGCAGTGGAAAACGTGAAAAAAGTAGCTCTATGGACGCTTAAATGGCTTAAGCTGCCTAAACCATAAAAATACACAACATTAATGTACACAGAATTGAATATCTCAAAAAAACTCTACAAAAATGTCGCGACAGCATGTGTTTATCTCTTACGGATAACTCACAATACCCATTTTTGTCTTTCATTGATGCCAAGAAGATTGAGACAAGTACGTAGATCCCTGTGCAAGAATAGCAGCACATGGCGGGTATTCTTTTACGGATAACTCACAATATTAAATACTGCAGATTAAAATCTTTTGAGATATTATGTAATACTATAAACCAATTAATACTATTCATTAATAAATGCTTTAATCCTGTTTGTGCGTTGTTTTATATTTCGATTCCTCATGTTATAAGCGTTCGTGACAATGGTAGGCTTTCGTACAGGTCCCGCCAGAGTAGTAGGAAGTAGAATGCATGCTCCGGAGTTAATACCGCGCTCCGCACTGAACTTGGAGCTCTGAGCTATGACATGCCTGGGTTAGACGCTCGCCTCTCACCGCTGGGATCCCGAAATTAAATCTCGGTCGCTCCATGTAGGTTTCGTGGTGGACGAAACGGAGCTTGGGCAGGTTTTTCTCGGGGTTTCTTCCGTTTTCCCATGCCACAAATTTCATTCCATCGTTCCTCCATAATCATCTCATGCATTTCATTCATCCGCCACTGCGACTGTGCGTCAGGAGTGGTAGACCTGCACATTAGTCGATCACAGACCTCTATAAATATAAGGGCTTCATCTCATCTCACTCCCCGACGATGGTTGGGGTTTTTTAAATTTTTATTAATTGAGTTAAACTTCTGACCACATGGAACGCTACATAACATACGCATTAAAATGTACGTTCTGTAAACATGGTTTTCTAATTAAGACAATATTTAATTAACTCTCTCATTGTATGAATATTTCTTATTTGAATTACACTTCTAGTGCTCCAACCACATGGAATGATACATAACATACGCATTAATATGCAGGTTCTGTAAATATGGTTTTCTAAATAAGACAATATTTAATTCACTCTATCATGTGTATGGATACTTGTTATTTGGATAAAGTTACAGATCTAGAGCTGCACCACATGAAACGCTACATAACATACGCATTAATATGCACATTCTGTAAACATGGTTTTCTCATTAAGACAATATTTAATTAACTCTCTCATATGTATGAATATTTATTTGAATTACACTTCTAGTGCTCCGACCACAAGGAATGCTACATAACATACGCATTAATATGCACGTTCTATAAATATGACAATAAGACAATATTTAACTAACTCTATCATGTCTATGGATATTTATTTGGATTAAGTTACAGTTCTAGAGCTGCGACCACATGAAATGCTACATACCATACGCATTAATATGCACATTCTGTAAACATGGTTTTCTAATTAAGACAATATTTAATTAACTCTCTCATATGTATGAATATTTATTTGAATTACACTTCTAGTGCTCCGACCACAAGTAATGCTACATAACATACGCATTAATATGCACGTTCTGTAAATATGGTTTTCTAATTAAGACAATATTTAACTAACTCTATCATGTCTATGGATATTTATTTGGATTAAGTTACAGTTCTAGAGCTGCGACCACATGAAATGCTACATAACATACGCATTAATATGCACGTTCTGTAAATATGGTTTTATAATTAAGACAATATTTAATTAACTCTCTCATATGTATGAATATTTATTTGAATTACACTTCTAGTGCTCCGACCACAAGTAATGCTACATAACATACGCATTGATATGCACGTTCTGTAAATATGGTTTTCTAATTAAGACGATATTTAACTAACTCTATCATGTCTATGGATATTTATTTGGATTAAGTTACAGTTCTAGAGCTGCGACCACATGAAATGCTACATAACATACGCATTAATATGCACGTTCTGTAAATATGGTTTTATAATTAAGACAATATTTAATTAACTCTCTCATATGTATGAATATTTATTTGAATTACACTTCTAGTGCTCCGACCACAAGGAATGCTACATAACATACGCATTAATATGCACGTTCTGTAAATATGGTTTTCTAATTAAGACAATATCTATCTAACTCTATTATGTCTATGGATATTTATTTGGATTAAGTTACAGTTCTAGAGCTGCGACCACATGAAATGCTACATAACATACGCATTAATATGCACGTTCTGTAAACATGGTTTTCTAATTAAGACTATACTTAATTAACTCTCTCATATGTATGAATATTTGTTATTTGAATTACATTTCTAGTGCTTCGACCACATGGAATGATACATAACATACGCATTAATATGTACGTTCTGTAAAAATGGTTTTCTAATTAAGACAATATATAATTCACTCTATCATGTGTATGGATATTTATTTCGATTAAGTTACAGTTATAGAGCTGCGACCACATGGAATGTTACATAACATACGCATTAATATGCAGGTTCTGTAAGCATGGTTTTCTAATTAGGGCAATATTTAATTAACTCTCTCATCTGTATGGATACTTGTTATTTGAATTACACTTCTAGTGCTCCGACCACATGGAATGATACATAACATACGCATTAATATGCACGTTCTGTAAACATGGTTTTATAATTAAGACAATATTTAATTAACTCTCTCATATGTATAAATATTTGTTATTTGAATTACACTTCTAGTGCTCGAACCACATGGAATGCTACATAACATATGCATTAATATGCACGTTCTGTAAGCATGATTTTCTAATTAAGACAATATTTAATTAACTCGCTCATATGTATGAATATTTGTTATTTGTATTACACTCCTAGTGCTCCGACAACATGGAATGATAGATAACATACGCATTAATATGCACGTTCTGTAAATATGGTTTTCTAATTAAGACAATATTTAATTATCTCTATCATTTATATGGATATTTGTTATTTGGATTAAGTTACACTTCTAGAGCTGCGACCACATGGAATGTTACATAACATACGCATTAATATGCACGTTCTGTAAATATGGTTTTCTAATTAAGACAATATTTAATTAACTCTCTCATATGTGTGAATATTTGTTATTTGAATTACACTTCTAGAGCTGCGACCACATGTAATGCTACATAACATACGCATTAATATGCACGTTCTGTAAATATGGTTTTCTAATTAAGACAATATTTAATTAACTCTCTCATATGTATGAATATTTATTTGAATTACACTTCTAGTGCTCCGACCACAAGGAATGCTACATAACATACGCATTAATATGCACGTTCTGTAAACATAGTTTTCTAATTAAGACAATATTTAACTAACTCTATAATGTCTATGGATATTTATTTGGATTAAGTTACAGTTCTAGAGCTGCGACCACATGGAATGCTACATAACATACGCATAAATATGCACGTTCTGTAATCATGGTTTTCTAATTAAGACAATATATAATTCACTCTATCATGTGTATGGATATTTGTTATTTGAGTTAAACTTCCAGAGCTGGGACCACATGGAATGCTACATAACATACGCATTAATATGTACGTTCTGTAAAAATGGTTTTCTAATTAAGACAATATATAATTCTCTCTATCATGTGTATGGATATTTATTTCGATTAAGTTACAGTTCTAGAGCTGCGACCACATGGAATGCTACATAACATACGCATTAATATGCACGTTCTGTAAGCATGGTTTTATAATTAGGGCAATATTTAATTAACTCTCTCGTCTGTATGGATACTTGTTATTTGAATTACACTTCTAGTGCTCCGACCACATGGAATGATACATAACATACGCATTAATATGCACGTTCTGTAAACATGGTTTTCTAATTAAGACTATACTTAATTAACTCTCTCATATGTATGAATATTTGTTATTTGAATTACATTTCTAGTGCTTCGACCACATGGAATGATACATAACATACGCATTAATATGTACGTTCTGTAAAAATGGTTTTCTAATTAAGACAATATATAATTCACTCTATCATGTGTATGGATATTTATTTCGATTAAGTTACAGTTATAGAGCTGCGACCACATGGAATGTTACATATCATACGCATTAATATGCATGTTCTGTAAGCATGGTTTTCTAATTAGGGCAATATTTAATTAACTCTCTCATCTGTATGGATACTTGTTATTTGAATTACACTTCTAGTGCTCCGACCACATGGAATGATACATAACATACGCATTAATATGCACGTTCTGTAAACATGGTTTTATAATTAAGACAATATTTAATTAACTCTCTCATATGTATAAATATTTGTTATTTGAATTACACTTCTAGTGCTCGAACCACATGGAATGCTACATAACATATGCATTAATATGCACGTTCTGTAAGCATGATTTTCTAATTAAGACAATATTTAATTAACTCGCTCATATGTATGAATATTTGTTATTTGTATTACACTCCTAGTGCTCCGACAACATGGAATGATAGATAACATACGCATTAATATGCACGTTCTGTAAATATGGTTTTCTAATTAAGACAATATTTAATTAGCTCTATCATTTATATGGATATTTGTTATTTGGATTAAGTTACACTTCTAGAGCTGCGACCACATGGAATGCTACATAACATACGCATTAATATTCACGTTCTGTAAACATGGTTTTCTATTTAGGACTATTTCATTGACTCTCTCATATGTATGGATATTTGTTATTTGAGTTAAACTTCCAGAGCTGCGACCACATGGAATGCTACATAACATACGCATTAATATGTACGTTCTGTAAAAATGGTTTTCTAATTAAGACAATATATAATTCACTCTATCATGTGTATGGATATTTATTTCGATTAAGTTACAGTTCTAGAGCTGCGACCACATGGAATGCTACATAACATACGTATTAATATGCACGTTCTGTAAACATGGTTTTCTAATTAAGACAATATTTAATTCACTCTCTCATATGTGTGAATATCTGTTATTTGAATTAAGTTTCAGTCCTAGAGCTGCGAACACATGGAATGATACATAACATACGCATTAATATGCACGTTCTGTAAATATGGTTTTCTAATTAAGACAATATTTAATTCACTCTATCATTTGTATGGATATTTGTTATTTGGATTAAGTTACAGTTCTAGAGCTGCGACCACATGGAATGTTACATAACATACGCATTAATATGCACGTTCTGTAAATATGGTTTTCTAATTAAGACAATATTTAATTAACTCTCTCATATGTGTGAATATTTGTTATTTGAATTACACTTCTAGAGCTGCGACCACATGTAATGCTACATAACATACGCATTAATATGCACGTTCTGTAAATATGGTTTTCTAATTAAGACAATATTTAATTAACTCTCTCATATGTATGAATATTTATTTGAATTACACTTCTAGTGCTCCGACCACAAGGAATGCTACATAACATACGCATTAATATGCACGTTCTGTAAACATAGTTTTCTAATTAAGACAATATTTAACTAACTCTATAATGTCTATGGATATTTATTTGGATTAAGTTACAGTTCTAGAGCTGCGACCACATGGAATGCTACATAACATACGCATAAATATGCACGTTCTGTAAACATGGTTTTCTATTTAAGACTATTTCATTGACTCTCTCATATGTATGGATATTTGTTATTTGAGTTAAACTTCCAGAGCTGCGACCACATGGAATGCTACATAACATACGCATTAATATGTACGTTCTGTAAAAATTGGTTTTCTAATTAAGACAATATATAATTCACTCTATCATGTGTATGGATATTTATTTCGATTAAGTTACAGTTCTAGAGCTGCGACCACATGGAATGCTACATAACATACGCATTAATATGCACGTTCTGTAAGCATGGTTTTATAATTAGGGCAATATTTAATTAACTCTCTCGTCTGTATGGATACTTGTTATTTGAATTACACTTCTAGTGCTCCGACCACATGGAATGATACATAACATACGCATTAATATGCACGTTCTGTAAACATGGTTTTCTAATTGAGACAATATTTAATTAACTCTCTCATATGTATAAATATTTGTTATTTGAATTACACTTCTAGTGCTCCAACCACATGGAATGCTACATAACATATGCATTAATATGCACGTTCTGTAAGCATGGTTTTCTAATTAAGACAATATTTAATTAACTCTCTCATATGTATGAATATTTGTTATTTGTATTACACTCCTAGTGCTCCGACAACATGGAATGATAGATAACATACGCATTAATATGCACGTTCTGTAAATATGGTTTTCTAATTAAGACAATATTTAATTCCCTCTATCATTTATATGGATATTTGTTATTTGGATTAAGTTACACTTCTAGAGCTGCGACCACATGGAATGCTACATAACATACGCATTAATATGCACGTTCTGTAAACATGGTTTTCTATTTAAGACTATTTCATTCACTCTCTCATATGTATGGATATTTGTTATTTGAGTTAAACTTCCAGAGCTGCGACCACATGGAATGCTACATAACATAGGCATTAATAGGCCTATGCACGTTCTGTAAACATGATTTTCTAATTAAGACAATATTTAATTAACTCTCTCATATGTGTGAATATTTGTTATTTTAATTAAGTTACAGTTCTAGAGCTGCGACCACATGGAATGCTACATAACATACGTATTAATATGCACGTTCTGTAAACATGGTTTTCTATTTAAGACAATATTTAATTCACTCTCTCATATGTGTGAATATCTGTTATTTGAATTAAGTTACAGTTCTAGAGCTGCGACCACATGGAATGATACATAACATACGCATTAATATGCACGTTCTGTAAATATGGTTTTCTAATTAAGACAATATTTAATTCACTCTATCATTTGTATGGATATTTGTTATTTGGATTAAGTTACAGTTCTAGAGCTGCGACCACATGGAATGATACATAACATACGCATTAATATGCACGTTCTGTAAACATGGTTTTCTAATTAAGACAATATTTAATTAACTCTCTCATATGTGTGAATATTTGTTATTTGAAGTACACTTCTAGAGCTGCGACCACATGGAATGCTACATAACATACGCATTAATATGCACGTTCTGTAAACATGGTTTTCTAATTAAGTCAATATTTCATTCACTCTCTGATATGTATGGATATCTGTTATTTGAGTTAAACTTCCAGAGCTGCGACCACATGGAACGCTACATAACATACACATTAATATGCACCTTCTGTAAACATGATTTTCTAATTAAGACATTATTTAATTATCTCTCTCATATGTATGAATATTTGTTATTTGAATTACACTTCTAGTGCTCCGACCACATGGGATGATATACGCATTAATATGCACGTTCTGTAAATATGGTTTTCTAATTAAGACAATATTTAATCCACTCTATCATGTGTATGGATATTTATTTGGATTAATTTACAGTTCTAGAGCTGCGACCACATGGAATGCAACACAACATACGCATTAATATGCACGTTCTGTAAACATGGTTTTCTAATTAAGACAATATTTAATTAACTCCCTCATATGTATGAATATTTATTTGAAATACACTTCTAGTGCTCCGACCACAAGGAATGCTACATAACATACGCATTAATATGCACGCTCTGTAAACATGGTTTTCTAATTAAGACAATATTTATTTAACTCTCTCATATATGTGAATATTTGTTATTTTAATTAAGTCACAGTTCTAGAGCTGCGACCACATGGAATGCTACATTGCGTTCGATTCATTTTCAATATCCGGCGTTATGACCATATTTCCGAACACTTTAATAACCTCTCTTGGCTCCGTCTTACTGACAGACGTAAATTGCACTCTCTTTCGCTACTTTTCAAGCTTCTGAATTCCTACATTCCTACTTACCTGGCGTCCAGATTTGAGAAGTTATCCTCCTACCACAATATTGACACTAGGTCACAAGATAGCAGTCTGCTAACAATTCCTCTTCATAGCACTTCCTCCTATTCTACTTCCTTCACAGTAGCCTCCGCCCGCTCCTGGAATCTCCTTCCTCAAGATATCAGGGGTTGCCGCATACTTGGCACCTTTAAGTCACGCTTATACAGTTACCTGTTGTCTAATAATTAATTGTTCTCTATTTATTTAATTTTATGCTATGTCATTAATCTTTTCCTCGTTTTTTTATATATCTTGTACATATTACATATTTAATTCATTAAATTTAGAGTAAATCAAAATACATTATAAATATTAATTGTATTGTATTCATAACTTGTAATCGTTTATATATATATTGTAATTTAGATTTAAGACTTTTCTTTTGTATTTTTTTTAAACCTGGTTGAGTGGTAGACAAGGCCTTAAGGCCTTAACTCTGCCAGGTAACATAAAGCTATTATTATTATTATTATTATTATTATTATAACATACGCATTAATATGCACGTTCTGTAAACATGGTTTTCTAATTAAGACAATACTTAATTAACTCTCTCATATGTGTGAATATCTGTTATTTGAATTACACTTCTAGTGCTCGGACCACATGGGATGATACATAACGTACGCATTTATATGCACGTTCTGTAAATATGGTTTTCTAATTAAGACAATATTTAATCCACTCTATCATGCGTATGTATATTTGTTATTTGGATTAAGTTACAGTTCTAGAGCTGCGACCACATGGAATGCTACATAACATACGCATTAATATGCACGTTCTGTAAACATGGTTTTCTAATTAAGACAATATTTAATTAACTCCCTCATATGTGTGAATATCTGTTATTTGAATTACACTTCTAGTGCTCCGACCACATGGGATGATACATAACATACGCATTAATATGCACGTTCTGTAAATATGGTTTTCTAATTAAAACAATATTTAATCCACTCTATCATGCGTATGTATATTTATTTGGATTAAGTTACAGTTCTAGAGCTGCGACCACATGGAATGCTACATAACATACGCATTAATATTCACGTTCTGTAAACATGGTTTACTAATTAACCCTTAAATTGACAAAACACAAATTTCTTCTGTTAGTTATTTGAATGTGGCGGACCGCAGTGAAAACGGAATCTTGTATAACTGTTATTATTAGGTATATTATATAATTAGACACACATTTAACTGGTTTCATTTTGTTCGTTTTCTTCTGATTTATTTAAAATTTAAAATTAACTGAACCAACTGATGTATCCAAAAGGATACATTACGAATTTAAGGGTTAAGACATTATTTAATTAACTCTCTCATATGTGTGAATATTTGTTATTTGAATTACACTTCTAGTGCTCCGACCACATGGGATGATACATAACATACGCATTAATATGCACGTTCTGCAAATATGGTTTTCTAATTAAGACAATATTTAATCCACTCTATCATGCGTATGTATACTTGTTATTTGGATTAAGTTACAGTTCTAGAGCTGCGACCACATGGAATGCTACATAACATACGCATTAATATGCACGTTCTGTAAACATGGTTTTCTAATTAAGACAATATTTAATTGACTCTCTCATATGTATGAATATTTGTTAATTGAATTACACTTCTAGTGCACCGACCACATGGAATGCTACATAACATACGCATTAATATGCACGTTCTGTACACTTGGCTTTCTAATTCAGACAAAATTAAATCACTCTCTCATGTGTATGGATATTTAATATTTGAATTACACTTCTAGAGCTGCGACCACATGGAATGCTACATAACATACGCATTAATATGCACATTCTGTAAATATGGTTTTCTAATTAAGACTATAATTTAATTCACTCTCTCATGTGTATGGATATTTATTATTTGAATTACTCTTCTAGATCTGCGACCACATGGAATACTACATGATGTACCCATATATGCACGCTCTGTATATTATGTACACTATGTTCGCCAACTCTGAGTGGACACATGAGAGGCTATTTTCTGTAGGAAATATCTGAATGCTGATACACGAGATGTGCCCTGGCATAGAAGCAGTATATAAATCAGATTATGATTTTTTCTTGCATTTTTAATTCAGGTTATTTATATCATATCTGTTAATGAGTGCTCACTAAAGACCGGGTCCTCCTACTCAACCCTAGGTCGGATAGGCTGACGAGGTAAGATACTGCTATTCACTTGTCGGTTAATTTGGTTAATTGGTCGTGCACCTTCATGTTGGTAAAAGGTGGTAGGGACCGCCTTTTCAAACCTAATGAGTGCTTACTAATTCTCTGATTAACAGTAAGAACTAAATATGAAATTATAAACAATATAAAATTGTAATTTTTATAGATAAAGTCAAAATTTGTGAGTGAAAAAAAAGTTATTTAAATAGTTCAATACATATTAAACAAACATAGTAATTGGTTACAGGTAGCATCCAGTTAAGAAATTTTAAAGACAGTACTGAAATGAAAATGTATATCGGCCTATATGTTTAGGTCTAATATAATTTATTTATCCACAAACCATGCATTATACCACTTCCTTATTATATTTATACCACTAAACCTCTTCCGAGCTAAGTTCCAGTTGTAATGTAAACAAATCAGATGTATGACTGCATTTTAATTTGTCTAATATTGTAGAGAATATAACAAAAATAGTTCCCCTTCTGACACTCGAAATATGTAGAAAATAAAAATAATAAAAATACGTATCATCCATCACAAGTCTATAATTATATTGAAGGAACTTAAAATATATAATTAAAATTGTAATACATTAAATAAGCATTGTATTATTCTTACGCATGAGCAATGCAGAATATGTTCAAATTTCAGTTGTTTCAAAATAGCCTCCTCTATATAATACAGTAAAAGCTCCTTATTCCTGAGGGATATGTTCCGTAAATATGCCGCGAATACAGAAATCGCGAATATAGAATGGTATTTGTATGGGTATATAAGGGTGTACGTTCCAAGGTTCTAAAAAAAATAACAATTTTATGGTTTTTAAGTTTTCATCTTAGAGACTTTGCTTTTACCAATATATGTTTATTATCAAATATATTGACATAGAGCACCACACGCTTTTGATGGTAAAATTATTTTGTTTTGTAGTTAACTCTAGTTTTATATTAGATGTGTTGGATATGATTTTTTTGTTGACCACTTTAATTTTATCCCAAGCGTGTTGGAAATTAAAATTATTTTTCATTTTTTAAACTATTACTTATGTTTTACTTTGGTTTTATAAAAATGTAAATATCTTTAAATTCGATACCAAGTATGAGCTAAAGTAATACTCTTCTAAAAAATCCTCCGGGCCGGATTTGAACCAGCGACCTATGGCTTACTGAAATTATATACCACTACAGTCCACCACTCTACCAACTGAAATACCACCACGATAGACTAAAAAGTCGATACATCCTCAACCTATTATAACGGTCTTTATTTTTTTGGTGTCCTGATGATCCTGGCCAGGATCTTAGAAAAATTTATGAAATTATTGTATTGTCGTTGGTCCAGTAGAAGTATACAAATTTTTTAAGTGGATCCAATATTTTTAAGTCGGTGAAAATCGTGTTGAAAGATTCCGTTACATAGATAGATACAGGTCAAGCTAATATAAAGCGTGTAATTACATTTCGTATATGAAAAACAGATAAAAGTGCAATTAAATACTTTAAACCGGTCTAACTTATGTCGTTATAAAATCATCTTATAAATATATAGAAAACCTATCTCAAAATTACGGGTTGTCACTATGAACTGTTGTAGGTATTCCGTCAGCCTTCCAACAAACAAATTCTTTATTTAATTCAAGGGTAATACTATTAATTTTATAACGTCAATGTAGAACTTGTTGATATTCTGTCTGTCTTCCAAAATATAAATTCTTAATAACTTTCAAAGGGAAATATTATTTTTTTATAAAGTCTGTAGAACCTGGTTCTACAATTCTCATATATTCTGATTTTGAAAGAAGATATTACTCTAATAATGATTCTCATGAACATGATGTTGTGAATATAGATTGTTACATTTAACTACTTTATTATTAAAATGCCTCATGCAGATGACAATCTTTTTAGTGTGATACAATTGTGAATTTTCAATCCATTTCTGCTTAATTTAGAGCTCAATTTTGTTTTCCCATTTAACTGTGACAAAAACGGAGTTGAGGCATAAAATATTGATGGGGTGAGGGGGCATTTCAGCAAACATTCGTGGCTCATGTAATTCAGCAACGTGTAAGAGTGGGTAATTAAAAATACTACCCTAATCTCATTCACTGTTATACTATAACAAATTTTCGCAACAGCTAGTTTTTTTTAATACAAAACTAATTTATGTTGTTCAAAAACCCTTCAAAGCTGGCTTAAATTTAAATTACCACATATACATTAATTCAATCAGTTTCTGCCCAAAAGTATAGAGAACCAGTTCATAAAATGACTTGTTAAACATAACAATGTAATTTAATAAAACTAATTCAGTGGTTGCAATAGAACATGTGATGCTATTAAAGAATGTATGAATCGAGAATTCGACATTACTAAATATTATCTTATAATAGTGGTATTTAATGTCTTCAATTTAGCACAGTCGCACGTTTTTACACTATCAGTTAAAAGTTTAATCGTATTTACTCATATTTAGGACATGTATGTACGCTGAGACTAGGAAGATAGGGTCTATTATGAGGAAAATTATGCAATTATACATATATTTCGTTCGTTTACAATTATTCAGAAGAAATATAAGTGCCATATATCGCCCATGTGTCCAATATCGCCTATTTAAATTTAGTTGAACTGTGCAGCTATCTGCTAGAAAGTTCAGAAATTGATAGCACATGTAACGGTTCACTGTCCAATTGTTGGCGGTATGTCATATGAATGAGCTTGAATCATGTCGGAAGAATATTCACGTCCTACGAGCTATCAAGTAAGGTACATTTACGTTATTGACCTGCCTCATGGGCTAGTGGTCAGCGTTTCATGAGTTCATGAAGTCCCGAGTTTGATTCCTGGTCACACCATAGGAATTTTTCTTTAAGGGAATTATTCCTGTAGTTGCCCATGGTCTGGAATTTAAGTTAAGTTTAGGTTAAGAACTCTCCTGGAGCTTCATTATCATTTCTCACCCATCATATCATCGGGTTAGCGTAACACCGCCTTCCAGGTGTCTCAACCTAAGAAATGGATTACAATTCCGCCAGTGCTAGGGGAGAAAACCAGAAATGTCATAAAAGATAACCTGGTGTCATAAGACAAAAAAAATTACGTTATTATATTACAAGTGTGTCCACCGTTGTGGTCTCGGAGTACCGTGCTGCCTTGTCACGCAGCGGGCCCGGGTTCGATCCTCGGTCGTGACAGTTTTTCTGGATGAGGTTTTTATCGGGGTTTTTCCTCTCTGTAAAATAAATGTCAGGAAAACTTTAAGGCCCAAACGGTCCCTGAAATCATATGGTCATCGCAATAATCATCATTCATATTTATCTTAGGTTAAGCTTAGGATTAGGGACTCTCCTGGCGCACCATTATCATCATCATCATCACCCATCATATCATCGGGGCAACGTAACCCCGCCTTCCAGGCGCCCCAACCTCAGAAGTGGGTTACAAGTACGCCATGCCAGGAGAGAAACCAGGAATGTCGAAAGACAATCCTGGGGCATTTGAAAAAAAAAATATTACAAGTGTACATAATTATTTTGTTCATTTTATTTTGTATAAAAAACCTACTTTAGACCAGTATCAGTAATGTTGGCCCTAATATCATTCACTACGTCGTTACTAATATCGTTGAACGTCTCATTTGCCACAGATTGTTTTCAAACGATAGAAATGGTGAATATTGGTTATGATGTGCTCAAGTGTTGTTAAGTGGGTATACTATCCGACACAGCGGAACATTCATCTGCTTCGTATGTGGACAATTTGCGAACTGATGTGTCGTCCCGCGTACACTCGCTTCATGTCGGTCGAGCAGTGCAGTGCAATTATCCTAAGTAAGCCGGGTAAGTGCTTCATTTGTTATTTGTTCCTGATTATATATGGTTAGTATCTACGGACGCGCGAAGCACCAACAGTGCTGCTATGACTGAAGGTAAACATTTCGCTGTGTCTTATAATACGAAAAATATGACAAAACAAAGAAAATTAAGAAAGTCTACCTTTGCATATGTTGCGACAAATGAATAAGTTATTTCTATATTTTCATTATATTTTCAAATGTCCCTATGTATCTCAAATTTCAGCACAATTTAGTATACTAATATATATATATATATATATATATATATATATATATATATATATATATATATATAAATACATATATAAGAAAAATAAGTGTTTGAATTGGATTTTCCTGGTGGTGTAATGGATAACACGCTGATGTTACAGACTCAGAGTTCCGGGTTCGAATCCCGTCCAGGCATTTATTTTTCTTATCATGCCATATATATATATATATATATATATATATATATATATAACTGTGCATTTTTACTATTTTTTGCTCTTATGTATGCAGATAATAATTTGTCCTATGTTTATGTACTTTTTAATTCACAGACGATGTTTGGAACACTGATTAAAAGAGAAATATCTACAGATTATAAATCCAAATTTATTATTGTAATACGATTCTAATAAATTTTTTTTGCGCGATAGTGCGTTTTGTCGTACTTACAGCAATGGCGACCAAGATTGAAAGTTCAACTTCCTACATTTCAGGGTTGTCAACCTAAATAACTATACTGTAATGTTACATATTACAAGCGTGTGGAAAGTAAAACCACTGCTTTCTATGTACACTAAATACAATGTATATACAAAAATATCCAATAGGTGTTGTAAATATACATTATACGAAACAAATCACTGCAACTTAAATGAACTGAACTTTATTTGAAACAATATCAAACAATAAATACGTACTTGCCGCCATTTTAACACGAATTGGTCTCATTGCCTCCTCTAATTTCAACTAATAAACATTGTACGCACTGTTAACGTTAGTCAATTGTTTATAATGAACGCAAATATGACCAACAAATATGTAATTATTTTACAATTATTTATTATTTTTAAAACACCATCACGCAAAAAATAATGTACAATGCACGTTTGTGAAGTGTTTACAGAATCTCGGAAATTAAAAACCTCGCTATCGCTCGGTTTTTTAACATTTTCTTGGCTTCTGTAAAAACCACTCCCCAAGCTCGCACCGTAATATAATATTACCTATACAATACGTTAATTGCAATATAATATCACTTATTACAGGCGGCTCCGTGGCGCAA
Organism: Diploptera punctata; assembly: GCA_030220185.1. Lineage (NCBI taxonomy): Eukaryota > Metazoa > Arthropoda > Insecta > Blattodea > Blaberidae > Diploptera > Diploptera punctata. The sequence continues at coordinate 827,751 of JASPKZ010008888.1, forward strand.
GCGGCTAGACGCTCGCCTCTCACTGTTGGGATCCCGAGATAGAATCTCGGTCACTCCATGTGGGTTTCGTGGGAGACGAAACGGAGCTTGGGCAGGTTTTTCTCGGGGTTATCTCCCGTTTCCCCTGCCACAGTTTCATTCTGCCATTTCTCTATACTCATCTCGACCATTTCGTTTCATTTGGTTCATCTGCCCCCCCCCCCTTGATGGTGCGTCAGGCGTGGTGGTCCGGCACCCTTGTCATTCGTTGTATTATGCTAAATATATGTAGAGAATAGCAATTTGCAGAACGAAAAGTTATTATAATTTTCTAAATCTATATTCAGAATACTTTTTATTAGAAGTACTGCACGGGATTCGAACTGAAGACCACTGTAGTTCAGTAACTATCACGGTTCTCATTTTATCCAGCCCGATTAAGAGTTCTCTTCCTTGTTTTTGGATGAACATTTGTCCCTGTTTCACATAAACTTACCACTGGTGTTTTCTTTACTATATTAAAAACTTACTTTTTTTTCTGATTCTTTCTTCAGAAAATCAGTAAATGTTTTGTATGTTCTGCAGTAGTAAATTTGGTACATATTTAATTAAATAAAAATAAAACTTAAATTTGGTATATTTCAGCCTTCCAATAGGCCTATATTGAAAAGTTTTGTTCTCTTGACTGTGTCGACGTTTACTTGCAAGTCTCAACACGAAGAAATCCAGAAGGAATTGCAATAAGTCATTCAAGTAGGTAAATTGGTAGGCCCATGACATGTTAGGTAATGTAACATACGTGAGTAAATTGTACAATTCTGCAAATGTTCAGTTTTAAATATAACATAATTGCATAATAAAGAATGGTGAATAACATTCCATATCCCGTTTTCGTAAATATTTTAGACATATTTTTGGTAAAATTGTTGCGGCATCTTTTACAATATCCACAAACAAACATAATTTATACCTCTTCCTCTGCACTCTCTGTTGTAACCAAAATTACTGAAAATGGCGGACAGGCAAGATCTACATGTGCAGTTCATAAGACTCATTCACATCGGTTTCTCCACTGCCGCAGCGGGAAGAAAGCTTGGAGTTCCAGCGTCTACGGCTATAAGTTGGGCAATTCGATTTTGTCTAGGCGAAATCGTGAAATTTCGGGAAGGCGACTATTTCTTACCGGAAGGAGAATAAGAGTTTAATTAAGGAAGTTAGGCGTCATCTATTTCTAACTTTTCCTGAATTAATAATCAGGTCTAACTTTCCAGGCTCCGATAGAAAACGCCTCAATAGTCATAAATTAACGTCCCGTCCAGCCGTCAGGAAGGTTAGGCAGGATGACATTAAGATCATTCGCTTCTACTCGAGAGAACTTCGATTGAAGCAATATAATTTTCTCCGATGTAGTAAACGTCTCGAGTGCGAACAACGCTCTAGTCCGTGTAAATCACATGGATGGCTATCGATGTTATCATCAATAAGTATTTATATCCGGTTTCGAGGTCGAGCCGCACATGCATATCACATTCGGCGCGAATGTCGTTCTATGGGACAGGTGTTGTAGAACGTATCCCTGTAGGTTCAACACACCAGCCAATCTCCATATTTTGGAGATAGTATTAGGTCATTCCGCTAGGGAGTGTTATCCTGAACGAATGCTTGTGTTCCAATAGGATAATTAAAATATAAAGTTACGGAATATTTTACCTGAAAGGTTCATCTCCTCAACTTAATTAATTATTTAACTGTAGCGCTTTCCGGACTTGTCCCATCATCGGCAGGATTCAAAACTGGTGTTTCACTGAAGATCTGGTACAGGAGGTTACATGTATTGGGTTTGTTTTCGTTTATCAGATTGTCGTTGTTGTGAGCTGCTTTCATGATTTCCATCTCTTCGAGTACGTTTATCATGAAAGCATCTCACAACAACGACAATCTGATAAACGAAAACAAACCCAATACATGTAACCCCCTCTACCAGATCTTCAGCGAAACACCAGGTTTGAATCTTGCCAATGATGGGACAAGTCCCGAAAGCGCTATAGTTAAATAATTTATTAAGTTGAGGAGAAGGACCTTTCAGGTGAAATATTCCATAATTTTATATTTTAATTTTGAATAATACCTCAACCGAACACATCATGAATCTTATAAAAGTCCAATAGGATAACCAACCGGTCCACCACGCTCTTCGGGTTAAAAAAACAGTTTCGGGGGATCACACCCTATTTCACTTGATATGAACCTGATAGATTGCGTATGGGCGAGAGTGAAGGCAACTTTACTCTCCAAATGGATAGGATCATAATGTAGCCAGGGCGAACTGTGTTATAGGGTTGTTAAGTCATGGGAAGAGGTGGCATTGGATCAAGAACATTTCTACAATCTCGTGGACTCCATTTCGCAGTGAGTGCATGCTGTGACAAGTTACCTACGCCATTTTTCCGGGGGGGGAGGGATTTCCTCACCTAAAAGACAAATATCTGGAAACTTTAAGGCACAATCGATACCGGAACATCATCTGGCCATCATTATCATGTTCGCCGTGTTTAATATGAATGTGTGTGTGTGTGTGAATGGTACGTTTCGTCTTAATATAATATTGTCTCGAAGGAGGTCCTTCAGATTGAGCTGATCATTAATTCGAGGGGGCACTCTATGTCTTTTTGTGATCAAATATGTGTGTGAATGGTGCGTTTCGTCTTAATGCTATATTGTCACGAAGGAGGCCCTGCGATTGAGCTGATCATTCATTCGAAGAGGCCCTCCATGTCCTTGTGCGGCCAAAAAAAAGTTGAATGTGTGTGTGAATGGTGCGTTTCGTCCAGCTGATCATTCATTCGAGGAGGCCCTCCATGTCCTTGTGTGGTCAAAAATGTGAATGTGTGTATGTGTGAATGGTGCGTTTCGTCGAGCTAATCATTCATTCGAGGAGGCCGTCCATGTCCTTGTGTGGTCAAAAATGTGAATGTGTGTGTGTGTGTGTGTGTGTGTGTGTGTGAAAGGTGCGTTTCGTCGAGCTAATCATTAATTCGAGGAGGCCGTCCATGTCCTTGTGTGGCCAAAAATGTGAATGTGTGTGTTTGTGTGTGTGAATGGTGCGTTTCGTCGAGCTAATCATTCATTCGAGGAGGCCGTCCATGTCCTTTTGTGGCCAAAAATGTGAATGTGAGTGAATGGTGCGTTTCGTCGAGTTGATCATTCATTCGAGGAAGCCGTCCATGTCCTTGTCTGGCCAAAAATGTGAATGTGTGTGTGTGAATGGTGCGTTTCGTAGAGCTGATCATTCATTCGAGGAAGCCGTCCATGTCCTTGTGTGGTCAAAAATGTGAATGTGTGTGTGTGAACGGTGCGTTTCGTCGAGCTAATCATTCATTCGAGGAGGCCGTCCATGTCCTTGTGTGGCCAAAAATGTGAATGTGTGTGTGTGTGTGTGTGTGTGAATGGTGCGTTTCGTCGAGCTGATCATTAATTCGAGGAGGCCGTCCATGTCCTTGTGTGGCCAAAAATGTGAATGTGTGTGTGTGTGAATGGTGCGTTTCGTCGAGTTGATCATTCATTCGAGAAAGCCGTCCATGTCCTTGTGTGGCCAAAAATGTGAATGTGTGTGTGTGTGAATGGTGCGTTTCGTCGAGTTGATCATTCATTCGAGGAAGCCGTCCATGTCCTTGTGTGGTCAAAAATGTGAATGTGTGTGTCTGTGAATGGTGCGTTTCGTCGAGTTGATCATTCATTCGAGGAAGCCGTCCATGTCCTTATGTGGTCAAAAATGTGAATGTGTGTGTGTGTGTGTGTGTGTGAATGGTGCGTTTCGTCGAGTTGATCATTCATTCGAGGAAGCCGTCCATGTCCTTGTGTGGTCAAAAATGTGAATGTGTGTGTGTGTGTGTGTGTGTTGTGTGTGTGTGAATGGTGCGTTTCGTCGAGTTGATCATTCATTCGAGGAAGCCGTCCATGTCCTTATGTGGTCAAAAATGTGAATGTGTGTGTGTGTGTGTGTGTGTGTGAATGGTGCGTTTCGTCGAGTTGATCATTCATTCGAGGAAGCCGTCCATGTCCTTGTGTGGTCAAAAATGTGAATGTGTGTGTCTGTGAATGGTGCGTTTCGTCGAGTTGATCATTCATTCGAGGAAGCCGTCCATGTCCTTGTATAGTCAAAAATGTGAATGTGTGTGTGTGTGTGTGTGTGTGTGTGTGTGTGTGTGTGTGTGAATGGTGCGTTTCGTCGAGTTGATCATTCATTCCAGGAGGCCGTCCATGTCCTTGTGTGGTCAAAAATGTGAATGTGTGTGTGTGTGAATGGTGCGTTTCGTCGAGTTGATCATTCATTCCAGGAGGCCGTCCATGTCCTTGTGTGGCCAAAAATGTGAATGTGTGTGTGTGTGAATGGTGCGTTTCGTCGAGTTGATCATTCATTCGAGGAAGCCGTCCATGTCCTTGTGTGGTCAAAAATGTGAATGTGTGTGTGTGTGTGTGAATGGTGCGTTTCGTCGAGTTGATCATTCATTCGAGGAAGCCGTCCATGTCCTTATGTGGTCAAAAAGGTGAATGTGTGTGTGTGTGTGTGTGTGTGTGTGTGTGTGTGTGTGTGTGTGTGTGTGTGTGAATGGTGCGTTTCGTCGAGCTGATCGTTCATTCGAGGAAGCCGTCCATGTCCTTATGTGGTCAAAAATGTTAATGTGTGTGTGTGTGTGTGTGTGTGAATGGTGCGTTTCGTCGAGTTGATCATTCATTCGAGGAAGCCGTCCATGTCCTTGTGTGGTCAAAA